>PVJC01004258.1:0-65024 GCA_004026665.1 Murina feae
GGGCTTCCCAGGCCCTTTGCGGGGCACCGGGGAGTGGGAAAGCAAGGCTGCAGGGGCCGGGGTCCTGCTTGGCAGCTCCCCAGACCCCTTGGCGGCACCGGGAAGTGGGAAAGGAAGGCAGCAGGGGACGGTGAGTGGGAAAGAGTTGGCGACCTGCTTGGTGGCTTCCCAGGTCCCTTCCGGGGATCAGGGAGCAGGAAAAGGCTGGCCTGACCACGAGGCGGGGTTTTCCCTGCTTTTTGGTGGCTGGAGGAAGATGGGCAGTAGGCAAGCTTGGGAGGCAGGCTGCACCCAGCCCTGGCCACAGCTCAAAAAAGAGAACAACATGCAGGGGAGGGCAAGGGTCTGAGAGATCAACATATAGGGGGTGCCTGCTCCAAGCCTCCACAGTGTGCCTGGTGGCAGGTCCCCAGCAGGTAGACACACACACAGGAGGACTGCTCCGAGCCTCAGATGCAGCTGGGGACAGGTCCCCAGTGGCCACACACACACACACACACACACAAAAGGCGCCTGGCAGACTGGGGACATCATAGGACATCCACTGAGGGGTCCCAGACTGTGAGAGGGCACAGGCTGGGCTGAGGGACTCCCTCCACCCCGAGTGCACAAATTTTTGTGCACCAGGCCCCTAGTATATATATATATATATATATATATATATATATATATATATATATATATATATTAAATTGAAATTTTAGAAGAAAACTGAAACAGAACAAAACAAAAATTAAGAAATGCTTATGCCTATTTAGTACTGTATTTAAAGCAGAACATTTAATGCACACAAAGAGAGGCACCTACACATATTTTATCTAATTAAGGGAAAACTTGTACATAATTAAAGAGTTATTCATTAAATGAGCTTACAGTGGTTTCATCCATCCAGTCAAAATAATTATGCTGTTTTCTGCAAAATGTGATAAAAGTATTGCTTGGTGTTTTTTAAAAATGATTTATTAGTAATATTTCCAACATTAAAATATGTCAACTAATACCAAAATTAACAGGAACTGGACCTTAGCCATAGCACATACTGCATCCAAAAAAGATCTGCTTCCTGCTTTGATGCCACATATTATTTCCTTTTGATAGTTATGTCCACAGACTTCTAATTGTCTTTTTAGAGTTATTCAAACTTACTACAGAGGGGCTGCCAAAACATGTTGGAAAAACACACCTAGAATATGGACCCCTCTACACCAGATAATCTAAAATAAAAAGAATAATACTGAATAAGATATAATTTATGAATGTATGACTTTTATGTATTAAAGAATGGAAGAAGAACCAAAAATAAAAGGAAGATGTCTACTGTAAGATAATGGATGTCCTTCCGTAATTAGTGTAGGTATTTCAACCTCTGGCAAAATCCCTATTACATGAAGTGATCCTCTCTTGGTTTAGGAACAGCTGAATTTACAACCCAGAGATTGTCTGGCAGTGGGCAGGTTTGTCTGCTTTGTTTCTCAGGCAGAAGAAACATTGCTTTAGATTTATCACCACTAAAAATATTCACAACCAGGAGATACTTTTCAAAACACAATTCCAACCACCTGGGCTCTGTGGCTAAGTCCCTAACACTCAATCATGCATTTGAATATAAACATTATCAGCTCATTCTAGCTATAAAAGCAATGGATGCTTAATTTTAAAAACTGAAAAAATACAGGTAAGCATAAAGAAGAAAAACACATATATTTGTAAGCCTATTACAAAAGACTAATGTTGAGAAGATAAAAGTAAAAGTGGTTTTGTTTTGTTTTGTTTTGTTTTTTAATAGCTTCTGAGTACAGCTCCATTGCTCTCCATACCCACCTACTACTTCACTAGAGAAGGCAATAAAAGGCACCAGAGGAGTGCAAGTCTGTCTCCTCCTCTCTGGGTACTCTCAGGAAGGTTCTCAAGGAACATCACTTGCATTAATCCCTGCCAATCTGAATGCTAATTAATCTGCTACTACATTGGTCTTTCTCTTTAGATTGTAGGCTCCTGAAAAGAAAATTCTCCCTTTTTTTTAATTTAAAGATATGACGAGCACACATTATGTTGCTGAATGAATGAAAAATTGAATGAGTACCACTTCCTAAGTATGGAAGTCAAGTCTTATTTTTTTTCCACAAGCCTATTTATTTCCTATGTGACATTTGCATATAACAAAATTCTAAAAGTTTTAATTAAATCTAAGGCCTTATTTGAGCAAATTAACTTTCAATGGCAGTGATGAACTGAACCAAAGGAGAATTTGTCAAAATTTCTTAATTTTTTAACAAATTAAAAATATATATTTTGTTTAAGTCATAAATAATTACTAGTCAGTTAATATGGCAATGAAGGGCTGTATGAAAATGTGCAAAAACTAGTACAATATATAAGTTCTTTCATCCAATATGATTGAATATGAACAGGTTAGTAAGTGAAAAATTTGGATAACTCAGGCAAATTAAAAAATGTTTGAATATTAATTATCTATTAATTTTTAAAGAAGAAGCCCTTTAAAAATATTGAGAGTAGATAATGAAAAATTATAGTTTTTAATAGTCTTTCTTCTATGATTCACATCAATTATACATCATCTATAATTTTTAATTTCAATTATTTTATGATGGAACAAACTTAAAGCCAACTGAGAAGGAATTCATGTGCAAAATCTTTGTACATTTTTTTATCATTTATTGTCAAAGTTTTATAGCTATCTAAAGGACCAAATTCTACATTTTCTAGAGAAGAGTAAGTTGTTGAATTTTTTTTTTTGTCAATTAGACTTTCTTGAATCTTCCCAAAGCATTCAACTTAGTTATCATGAAAACAACAGCTTTATGCATTCATAGTTTATTGGCTTATATAACATTTCATTAAATCACATAATTACAAAACAACTACAACTAGCATAAAATCATTTAGGAATAAAAACAAGTGATTCTGAATAAACATTCAAAGAAATGGTGGGGCTTTAGGGCATTCACAAGAGTAGCCTGGTTTTGGCAGGCATTCAGCACTCCACTGCCATTGGTGAGGAAGATTTGCAGAGGGAGTTGGCAGAGTCAATTACATGTAGATGAGTTAGAAGAGGCTGTGCTGGAAATCTCATCTTCAATATGCATTACTATCTGAATCACTGTTAATTTCAATTCTGGACAATCTAGCTCTCAAAATGCTCACAGCTGCCCTCTCCTCTTCTACTAGCAGCCTTGAATGTAGTCCAGTGCTTCTCCAAATGTCCTCCCCATTCTGTCACAAACTACTATTATATTTGTAAAATAGAATAAAAATACAATGGGGGGAAATACATAAAATACAAAGTCATTTTAAATTACTAGTTTAGCAGACATAAAATTATTGTCAAACTTCTATCAAACATTTCCTCTCAATTTCTGTTCTTATCTCCTCCTGGACCAGGAGCAGTCCTGTTCTGTGGGGAATAGTATTGAGTTTTCAGACTACACTTTGAGTAACACTTATCTACACCAAACCTTCAGATAGGCTAAATTGGTATTCTGTAGAATCACATTTATTTGGGCAACATGATCTAGAAAACAACTGAAGAGTGGACACAGAAAAATAGACAATGGCTTGAAAGATCACTAAAGCTATTCTTGCTCTAATCATTTAATATGCTATTTCAGTTCATTACAATGTGAGTGAGCTTCCTCAGCTAGCTTTTGTTTTGTATTGTGGCTCAAAAAGAAGCCATGCAGAACAAATCCTGTCCTTAATTTTGGGTTTATTTTCCATAGCTGGTTCAAATGTACACATAAAGATATACCAAGATCCTGAAAAAAATCTCGATACTTCCATATGTGTGTCCTTTAATAGGGGGAAAAAGAACTGATTTTAACTTAATCAAGATGGGCATCAAAGAGAATTTGTAACATTAAAAAAAACAAACAAACAATAAATATGGGCAATGTTGGGCTCAAGCTCAAACAAGCCAGGAATAACTCCTTTTGTAAAACTACACCAAAACCAGATATTCCCTAAATAGTTGGTTAATTAAGTATTGCTTGGGTGACCACTCATAGATAGTTCAGTGTAACGTTTAAACTGTGTTCTATCATCATTACAGAGACAGCTATTATGCCAAGGTAAGACCTGGATACTTTTGTTCTGAATTAAATAAAATCCTATAATCGTGGTTATAAAAACATCTGCTTGACATTAAGCAGTTGGCTGCTAAAAATTGCGATTTTCTTTTCATCTGTTCTATAAAATCATAGACCCAGGGATAAGTCTTCAAAATACCACCCCTACACTACCAGGCAGATATTTGTAAAAGTGCTGTATGTAGCATTTCCTATTTTTCCCTTGGTCATAAGTTTAGTCATCTTTCCAATCCTTGATTTGTCATTAAAAGAAGACAAAACTAAACAAAATATTTTTATTAAATTCATTTGTATTTGCAGAATGTATTTTAACCATTATAATATATAGCGTTTACTATAATAACCAGCTCTCCTATTTGGATTTGTGTTTATTCATTAAAATGTTGTATTTATGCAGAAAAGCCCCTGGTGTAAGTATATTTTTATGAGCTCTCCTTATAAGTCAAATTTTCAAGGTAGCTACAGGTACCTGAAGTTTCTTGATGATACCTTCAGCTTGAGAAAACATTGGTTGAAGCATTAAATACTTCATTCAAATGTTTTTAATTATTCATTGAATTCTGGGTTTCATAAAATAGTGATAAACTAGTAATACACATGCAAAAGTGACAAGATTACAAGGACAATGTAAGGTCAACCTCATGAGATCTGGGTTTTCCCAAGGAAAACATCATCAACAGGGAATGTATCAATTCTTTACTCCAAAGAGGAAAACAACCAGTCAGTCTTTGTCTGGATTAAAAACTTAGATAGGAGCAGCAAGAATCACTTAGGCCACTTTTTAGGCACAGCAGGAGGATTCTGCATGTCTTAATGCCAGATTAGGCATTTGCAGTCCTTCCATAAAGCAAAGGAAAGAGCAGAGTTAAGGGACAGAGTGGGTGTATACTGGTGCTGAGGCTGTTCTTGTAGAACACCCTTACATTTCTGTTTTCACTTACTCTACTTTGAAGTCCTCCTGCCTTGACTGGAAACAATTTGCTTTAAGAAAGATTGGCATTTTCCATGGATATAAGGAATACAGTAATGGTGAGCCATCATAAACTAATGTACTGGCGTGTGTACTGAGCTAAATCTTCAGTATAAAATACAGAAACTCAAGTGGTGTCATTCTATGCAGAAAGAAGCATGTCTTGTTGGACAGCTTTGTATTTATAGCTGTGCACCACATTTTTTCCTAGAGAAACTAGAGTATTAAGAGTGTTATAATCTTTATACTCGTGAAGATGATATTTCCTTTGACTCTTCCTTGATTGTTAAGAGCACCAATATTGGGAACTGGTTAAATAAAGTTTATGCTAATGCCTTCTTTTAAAATGTTTTTTTCACCTTCAGGAATGAATTTCCCAGATTTACTAGGTACTGATAAAAGAATTGGTTTGTTCAACTTCTGTCATGACAGAGGAAGGTAGAAAAAATAAAGGATGTCATTGGGAAAGATTTTTTTTTTAGAAGAAAGCAGGACTAGGCTAAGTATAAAACATTTGTTTTCACTTATAAGCAACAATGAAAAAAAAAAACCCCAAACTTTTTCAATGGAAGGTATGTTCCCCATATTTACTTTAAATACTTGTGCTCAAAACAATTCCTCGAGAAAGCACAGATCTCATGTCTCATGCTTACACAGGTAAGTATCTAAGCTGACAAAAAATATTCTTTATATAAATCAACAAAATGCTTATACAAAACTTATACAATTTTATAGTATTCAAATGGGAAAAGAGAAAGCAAAAATAATGTAGATTTATGGATCTAATTAGGTGATAGTTCAATTCTGTGTATCACTGTTATGTAGATTAAAAAGTGTGTAGATTTCTTCATAACTATGTGTATCCCCTGTCCTTCTCTTTGAGAGAACTCATGGACATGTACAAAGGTGGTGTGGTGACTGCAGTAGGGAGTGGTGAGGGAGGTAGAAGAGGGCATAGAACAGATAAATAGCGATGGGAGCAATAAAATAAAATAAACTAACTGAAAGTCAAATGGCCATTTACATACCGTTACACCATACCCTATGGCTTGAGCTTTCCTCCCAATCTACTTTTCGTGTTGTAACTACTTCTCTGTGTATTTTTACTTCTCTGTCTTTGGATTAAATTTATTATCCATGGGTAAATGTGCCAACTTAAACTCCTCAATCCTGGCTGCCCAGAATTGGGTTTGTCTGGGTCAGTATTTTCCCATGCACAGGCAAGTGCACTGTGTCCTTCTGGACTGCTTCTCCTGAGCCAATATTTCCTGAGTTCTAATTAGCTCCTTGATTTTCTCAAGCCTCTGACTGAACATGCAATTCTCCAGGACTGCTGGATAGTCTACTTGGCCCCAATTAAATTTGTGCTGAGATGTCTAACGTTTCATTTCTCCTAGTTCTTCAAGTACAGAACTATCCTCCCATTCAGTGTCAATGCATGATGCAATATAACAGGAACCCCTATCCATTCTGAAATATTCCAGTAAGGGAGTAGCTCTGCTCCAATTACAAGTCAAGATATAAAACTATCAATTCTAAAATTGCATTCAGAAGGAAGAGGAGGAGGAGGAGGGGGGTAGGGAGAGAGAAGAAGGGGGAGGGTGAGATGAAAAGGAGAAAAAGAAAGATAGGGAAAAGGTAAGGAGAAAGATTGTAGGAGGTAAATACATAGTTATTGAAATGTGAAAAAACCATACGTAAGTAAATAAATAAGTCAGTGAGAAGACTTCCTGCAGAAGATAGGGCAAAAAGATTTCTAAAAAACTAAATAAATAAAATAATTATTGAGAGATGGAGGATCAACCCAGAAATGCTCAAAGTTACCCCATACAATCAATAAGAAAAGGCAAAGAGAAGAGGAAGTAAATAAATTTAAAAATGACATTTTTAAAAATAAAAGAATATTCTGGCCTAATAAAAAAGGATCCACATAGTGATGGATAGAAAAAACAAACAAATAAACAAACAACAAAAACCTCACAGAACCAATAGTTAGAAACATGTTCATGAAATATGAAAGATAAAAAGTTATAGTGTGTGGGATAAAAAACAGTGATGTCAGGCTACTCATTTGTGACAAAAATCACAATGACAATGAATAATGTCTGAAGGAAAAAGATTTCAAAGCATAATCCACACATAAGCAAACCACCTACCATGTATTGGGGCAAAATAAGTTTATAAGTAGATGTATTTCGACTCACAGCATATGTTATAAGCACTCTGACTAAATAACACCAAGAAATAATCCAACAAAGAGGAACTAGAAGAATCCAAGAATTATTTCCTTTGGAAATCAATGGAAAGAAATCTATGCTGGCAACTTTCAAGAATGCTTTAAAAAGGAATTTCCACTCTAGGACATTTGACAAGCAGTATAATTAGAAACCAGCTTATTTTAGAGAGATAGTTGAAGACTATACTCACTTAGTCTGTCAAGATAAATAAAATACAGTTGGAAATTCTATGGGAAGTAAAAGCTAAAAAGATAACAAAATAAATAGAAAGCATGTTATTATTTTGAGCAATTGACAGATTATTTACAAAAGGGGCATCTGACCTTGATGCTTAGAACATTCTTCTGGTGCAACAAGCATTCACATAGCTTCAAAGTGTTATGCTCTTATTTGTATACCTAATCCCAGTTAAGTGTTCTGTGATGCATGGCATTTAAATATTTATAATATTATACAATCTATTTGTTGGTTTCAAATTTTTGGAGAAAGTACTACAGGCTTTTTTATAGTATAAACTAGAGGCCAGGTGCACAAAATTTGAGTATGGGGGTTGTCCCTCAGCCCGGCCTGCACCCTCTCAAATCTGGGACCCTCAGGGGATGTCCTAGTGCTGGTTTAGGCTCTATTCCTTGGGCCATCCCTCACACAATCCAGGACAACTGGCTCCTAACCGCTCCCCTGCCTACCTGCCTGCCTGTTCGCCCCTAACCACTCTGCTTGTCCCCAACTACCCCTCCCCCCCGCAGCCTGCTCAACCCCAATTGCCCCCCTGCCAGGCTGCTTGCACTGAACTGACCCCCCTGCAAGCCTGTTCACTCCCAACTGCCTTACCACTGGCCTGATCACAACCCAACTTTTCTCTCCTCCTGGCCTGATTGCCCCTAACCACCTCTGCCTCAGCCCTGCCATCATGGATTTGTCTGGAAGGATGCTGGAAGATCTCACGGAAGGTCTCCTGGTCTCCTTAGCATATTACCCTTTTATTATTATAGAGACATGTTGCATGGGTGGGGGCTGGCTGGTCTATACTGAGGGGGTCTTGGATCAGGATGGGAGTCCCCTTGGAGGACAGGGCCAGCCTGGGGGAGAAACCTGGGGCTGTTTGAAGGCTGGCCACACCCTCATCATGGTGAAGGACCCTGCTGGGGATGGGGTTGGCCTGGGCAAAGGGCTGATAGCCGTTTGCAGGCTAACCATGCCTCCATCAGGGTGAGGGACCCCACTGGGGACTGTGGCCATCCTGGGCAAGGGCTGATGGCCATTTGGGGGAGGTTTTCAGGCTGGCCAAGCCCCTGACTTTGTCCCAGAGGATGTCTGAAAGGTCTCTGGAAGGTCTCCCAGTCTAATTAGTATATTACTCTTTTATTAGTATAGACTAGAGGCCTAGTGCACAAAAATTTGTGCACTTGGGGGGATCCCTCAGCCCAGCCTGTGCCCTATCGCAGTCTGGGAACTCTTGGGGCATGTCCACATGCTGGCTTAGGCCTGGTCCCCAGGGGATTGGGCTTAAGCTGGCAGTCAGACATCCCTATGGCAGCCCGGGAGCCCTTGGGGGATGCACTTGCCAGAGAGGAGCAGGGCTAAGGTGTAGTTGGACATCCTTAGTGCTACTGAGGAGACAGAAGAGGCTCCCACCAGCACCGCTGTACTGGCAGCTGTCAGCCTGGCTTATGGCTGAGCAGAGCTCCCCCTGTGGGAGTGCACTGACCACCAGGGGCAGCTTCTGCATTCAGCATCTGCCCCTGGGTGGTCAGTGTGTATCATAGGGACCAGTCATTCCCAGTTATTCTGCTGTTAGGGTCAATTTGCACATTACCCTTTTATTATATAGGACTAGAGGCCCAGTGCACAAAATTCATGCATGGGGAGAGAGGGGGTCCCTTAGCCTCACTTACACCCTCTGCAATTTGGGACCCGTACATCTTTTTCTTATCTAGCTAATCTCTTCACATTTAAAAAAATTAACTGACATACTACGTACTCTAGGAAATCCTCTTTGAACAAATCTCTTTACAGTCTGTATTAAGTGTTTTCATAATATACCATTCTTTTTCTTTAACAGCAACTTAGAGTAGATGCAATGTGCTTCTCATTCTTGCATCTGAATTTTTTCTTCTTGCTCTTGTAATAGCAAAGCTTATCCAATTTACATTTGCCCTTCAAGGGCTTATGTTTGGTTCAGTTTCTAGTTGGCTCCCTGCTTTTTTTTTTTTTTTTTTAAGCAATAAATTTGGGTTGTGATAGTAAGCCTCACTTGTAATCAAGCCTGTAGGTCTCCCTATCTGAATATTTCTATAATACCTTACTTTAGCATACCAGAGACTGTGTTCATTTACAGAAAATAAAAATAAATGTCACCTGATCATTTGCTCTTCTAGCAATATTTTATAGCAAGATGTATTATTCTAGTAATTTAACCATTATAAAAGTGAGGCATGCAGAAATAAATCACATTGAACAATAAAGAACGACTCAAATATCAAAGCATAGTACACGCAGGGCCTCCCTTGTCCTGTGCCTCAGATATAGCATATTTCACAGTTCACATGGAACTCTGTTTCTGTTCGCCCTGCAAGTGACCAGGGGGAGGCCTGGCCTGTTCTGCTCACCCAGTGAGTGTTAGTGGGAGGCCTATTCTGTTTGCCCTGTGATCATTCTCAGGGAGGCCTGTTCTGTTCACCCTGCGATTGATCGATTGTGGGGAGGCCTGTTCTGTTCACCCTGCGATTGATCGATTGTGGGGAGGCCTGTTCTGTTCACTCTGCAATTGATCGATTGTGGGGAGGCCTGTTCACCCTGTGATTGATCCATTGTGGGGAGGCCTGTTCTGTTCGCCCTGTGATTGATCGATTGTGGGGAGGCCTGTTATGTTCGCCCTGCTATTGATCGATTGTGGGGAGGCCTGTTCTGTCCCCCCACAATTGATTGCGGGGAGGCCTGGCCTGGCCTGTCCACTCTGTGATGGGCACTTGGCTGGGGGGTATGGAACCGGGCTGCTGCTTGGCTCCTGCACAAGCGGCCACCAGGCGGGAACATCCGCTGGGCGCCTGTGCCCATAGGCCTGGAGTGGCTGGGGCGTTCTGGGACCCTGGCTGCTCAGGGCCTATAGGCTAGGAGTGGCCTGGGTCCCAAGAATGTTCCTAGGATCCAGGCCGTTCAGTGCCTGCATATGAAAATTAACCCATCTTTGTTGGGTTAATTTGCATACTCTCCTGATTGGCTGGTGAGCATAACAGAGGGACAGTCAATTTAAATGTTTCTCTTTTGTTATATAGGATAGAGGCCTGGTGCACAAGTGGGGGCCAGATGGTTTGCCCTGAAAAGGTGTCCCAGATCCAGGTGGGGGTTCTACTGGGGTGCCTGGTCAGCCTGGGTGAGGGGCTGAGGGCCATTTTCAGGCTGGACACATTCGTGGGATGGAAATAAGTATCTGGGATTTATTTATTTTCTATAATTGAAACTTTGTAGCCTTGAGTGGAGCTCAGGGCTGGCCAGGGCAGGCAGGAAGCTTGACTTTCTCCATCACCCAGGCAACCCAAGCCTCCTGCTTGCTCCAGCTCCTTGGCCGCCACCATCTTTGTGATGGAGTGAGGGAGTGATGGAGTGATAGTTAATTTGCATATTATAATTTTATTAGATAGCATAGCATGTAAATTTTATAAGCAATGCAAATTAATTCTTTTAATAAACATCTAAGTTCCTGCTCTGCCCTACATAATGTTCTAATGACAGTGGATTTAACAACAAAAATAGACAAAATTCCTAACTTCCTGAAGCTTATGGGGAGAAACATAATCAAGTTAGTAATACATATATAGTATTAAACTGAGATAATGGTAAATGTTCTGTTTTAAAATTAAGCTGGGTAGAGTAAAAAAGATGAATGAGGTTATGCAGCTATTTTATAAAGGGGTATAAAGCCAATTCTCTCAGAGTGAGTAGAAACAAGCTACATTGGTTCATAGGAGCATCCAGGGAGTGCATCTAAGATCCAGTGACTCAAGTTCTGGTTGATCCCCTTGAACTTCCTGCAAGAAGCCCAATGACAGAGAAGAGAGAATGGATGAAAAGGAGTACAGCTAAGGGCTCAATAAAAGGCTGGGCCACCCTAACCAGTTTGGCTCAGTGGATAGATCATCAGCCTGCTGACCAAGAGGTTCCAGGTTCGATTCCGGTCAAGGGCATGTACCTTGCTTGCAGGCACATCCCCAGTGGGGGTGTGCAGGAGGCAGCTGATCAATGTTTCTCTCTCATCGATGTTTCTAGCTCTCTATCCTTCTCCCTTCCTCTCTGTAAAAAATCAGTAAAATATATATATTTTTAAAAAAGGCTGGGCCAGATGTTGTATGAAAGCCTTTTTTTCTTGGACTTTGAATTCCCTTCTAAATGTAATGAGGAAGCTCTAGAGGATTTAAGTTGAGTAATTTTGTCCCAATTGGGTGCTAGAAAAATAATGGTCCCTTATACTGCATTGCAGGAAGGAAAGATACACTATAAGAAGTTGGTTGCTCAAGAAAAAGAATGCCAAATACATCATTTAAAATTGTGAAGGCAAATAATATAATAAATATAACAATACTTTAAAAAAAACTGGAAGAGGAAAGAAAAAGTGGGTAATGTAATTATTTACATTAATTTATTGTCCTTCACACTACTGCTAAAAATAGATGAAACAAGAAAAAAGGGTATTGATAGTAAAAATAGTTGGTAGACTAGGATTGAAGAAAGAAAATTGCTAAATTTCATTTTACATCTTTATTTACTGTGTGTGAATTATTATGTCTTGCTGATGCTTTTGTTAAACTTTCATTTTAAGTTTTGTTAAAAGCAATTGAAAAAAGCTGAAAATTATGTTTTTTGCCTTATCAAGAACATTCATCATAATTTACCATTCTTACCATAGGAGAGACCATTAGCATAGAAACATAGCATTTTCTTGGATTATAATCTCATTGTAACATGTTCAGAAATACTTTTATATAAAACCTAAAACACGTATTTCCATGTATCTGAATATCTTCACAAAGGAAAAATATATCAACAGTCTTTCTACTTTGCATTAGCATCTTCTCTATAAACACTCTGCATTGAATCTCAAGGTTATTCCCACTGCAGTTTTTTTCCTATGAAATATGGATGATACTCATGATTACATAAGGCTACACTGTTACCTTTGTTTATTCCTGATTGACTTTTTAACAGTAAAAATAAAATGGGGTGGAAGACAAGCTCATAATCTGCAGAATGTAATGAAAGTAAAACACCAATTAATGTCAGCAGTGTCACAATTACCAGCTTAACTTCTACTTTTCAATATAGCTTCAAAATCATGAGTTGATAAGCAGAAGGATATTTAAATCTTTAGTCCATTTTAATGTATTTTGGATTTTTGCAGTGAAAATATTTCAAGATCTTTTAAGTAAATTAAAAATGTCACTACACATTTAAAAAAATTTCCAAAGATAATTTTCAGTGTCTAAAATAAAGACTTTCATTTATAAAGCTACTAGAGACCTGGTGCACAAATCGGTGCACCAGTGGGGTCCCTCAGCCTGGCCTGGAATGGGCCAAAACTGGCTCTTTGACATCCCCAAGGGGTCCCAGATTGTAAGAGGATTTATGTAGGACAGGCCGAGGATACCTCACTGGTGCATGATTGGGGTTGGGGAGGGACACACATAGGAGGTTGGCCAGCTCAGGGGGGAGGGGTCCAGAGGGAATCCCAGGAGGGCTCCAGTGCATGTCCAGCCCGCCAGGCTCAGTCCAATTGGCCAGACCTCAGGAGCAAGCTAACCTAGCAGTCAGAGCATCTGCCCCATGGTGATCAGTGCACATCATAGCGAGTGGTTTAGCAGCCTTAGCATATCATTAGCCTATGACACTTTGATTGGTTGAACTGACGACCAGACAATTGGACACGTAGCATATTAGGCTTTTTTTACGTAGGATTTTCAAAAACATTCTTCTTTTATAAGTAAGGTTATCATACCATGCTTGAATGTTCATGTTGAAAATACTAATGTCTGATTTATAATATTTAATACGTTTAAAATTTGACTATTATTATAGTTCCTTTAAATTGTTCAACTTTGTATCTTTGTTTTAAAATTAACAAAAGTACACATTTTTAAATGTTAAAAATTAGAAAATAACAGGATGTAGAATTAGCAATTTGTACTACTGTTATCGAACCAAGAAATAATAGAATTAAAAAATTAAATAAATCAATCCCTCACTCTGTAAATATCAATATACTTTATGATGATGATTTTAGGAACTGTTTTTATAATAAAAAGAGAACACTGCATAAATAGTTCATAAAATATAATTCCTAATAATCTCAGTAATTCTCATGTCTTTAAGGATACTTTCTAGCATTAGTTTCTAATTGTAGAGCTTGACTATTATCTTAGTACTGATTTTAACTGACATGAATGGCGCTTAAGTATTTGGAAAATTTCTTTATTATGAAATTTCATTCTCAGTAAAAGTTTCTGATTAGAAGTTCAGGAGATTCTAAAATGATAGTGGAGAAAGTGGAAGCTACACTGACATTCTACCAGGACCAAATAGAAACTACAACTAAAACACTGAAAAACCACCCTGAAAAACTAACTAATGACTAGCTGGAGAGAACTCTGATAACCAAGGATGGAAGGTGGAGACCGAATAGAGACTGGTAGGAAATGTGAGGTTCAAAAGGGCTGGCTGGGATCCCACATATAGCAGCTGAAGTTTCAAGAGGATCTCTCAGCTATGTGGGTGTTGCCACTGAGAACTCTGGGGCCTAAATCCCAAGCTTGGCTCCCCACTGGAGAGCCCACAACTGAAGAAGATGGCCACATAATATACTTGACTTTGAAAAGCAGCAAGATTGTTGTCTGCCAGTGAGAGACTGCTGAAAATGTAGGTACCCTCTTAAAGGGCCAATGCACAAAATTCTGTATACAGCAATTCACCTTGGGCTCCAGCAGAAGGAGGGCAGAGCAGATTAGAGGAATGTCAACAGAAGACAGGTTGGGGGCTCTTGGGTTGGAGTTTGGAGGGCAGACATCCTAGTTTTTCATGCTGAGTCATTCCCTCACACTGCAGAGGATCTCTTTCTCCAGTCAACCTTTGCTATCCAGGTAGTTATTATTACTTGACCCGGTTGTAAGACCTCTCTCCCCAACCTGTGGTCAATAACCTGAGGCTAATCAAAACTGAATATCAATGGAAATGCAGATAGAGGCAGGACTCTGAAGGTGTTCAGTGCATGCCTAATCTAATCTTGGGCCTGAGGCTAAGAAAGCACACCATGGTGCATGCATATTGTGGTCCTTTCCCAAGGCACCCAGCCACAGCAGAGGGGGCTACAAGCTATGGATTGCTGATAGCTCCAAACAGGGTACTCAGATCTGATCAGAAATAGCTTGTGACACTGTCCTGCCCTAGGGACTGGAAGGAGTAGCAAATCTACCTAATATACAGACACACAACCCAAAACAGACAGCCAAAATGGGTAGACAAAAAACAAAACAAAACAAAACAAAAAAAACAAATAAAAGAACAAGAGACTTCTCCAGAAGAAGTCCTAAATGAAATGGAGATAAGACATTTATCAGACATGGAATTCAGAATATTGATGGCAAAGATGTTCAAAGCGTGAGAAAATATATAGTAACTATGGAGAATGCCCTGGCACTAATAAAGAACACAGTGGAATGAATATACAGCAGATTAGGGGAAGCCTAGGATCAAATCAATGAATTAGAAGCAGAGTAGAAAAAAACACTCAATCAAAGAACTAAAAAGAAAATAGACTTACAAAAACATGAGGACAGCTTAAGGGACCTGTGGGACAACATAAAACATAACAGTATTTTCATAATTGGTATGCCAAAAAGGGAAGGAAGTGAGCAAGGAATAGAGAACGTGTTATAAAAAATAATGGTAGAAAACTTGCCTAACCTGGTGAAGAAAAAAGTCACACTAGTTCAGGAGGTACAGAAAGTCCCAAGCAAGAAGAACTGAAACCATAAAAATCCTAGAAAAAACTATTGGTAGCAAAATCTCAGACATTTCTCATAGCAATATGTTTATGGATACAACTCCAAGAACAATGGAAATTAAAGAGAAAATAAACAAATTGGAGTACGTCAAAATAAAAAGCTTCTGCACAGCAAAAGAAACCATCAACAAAATGAAAAAGGAGCCCACTATATAGGAGAACATATTTGTCAATGACACATCTGATAAAGGGTTAATATCCAAAATATATAAGGACCTCATAGAACTTAACAATAGAAAGACAGTCCAATGAAAAAATGTGCAAAGGACATAAGTAGACACTTCTCCAAAGTGGACATACAGATGACCAAAAGACATACGAAAAATGTTCAAAATCACTGATCTTCAGAGAGATGAAAATTAAACCAACAATGAGGTATTATCCCACACTTGTCAGAATGGCTACCATCAACAAATCAAACGACATATGCTAGCGAGGATGTGGAGATACAGGAGCCAGATACCATATTTCAACTCCTCACATCCATAAAGGACACACTCAAGAGGCAGACTCAGTGAGCACCAAAGCCCCACTGAAGCAAGTTCTGCACCATAAGGGTGTTTCCTGCACAGTGTGTCTCCCACTATAGACAAAGCAGGTCCTCGCAATCAATTGGCCTAGAGGTCATTTCCTCCCAGTGATACCAACAGCAATCAAGTCTTAACTACAACAAGACTGTGCACCCAGCCAGCCCTCAAAGGTGTACACTAAGAGTGTCCACCCCAGGTGATTGGGAAGGCTGAGCCACTGTGCCCAAGAGGACACCTACCACACAAAGCCACTCTATCAAAACAGTGAAGCAGCCAAAATGTGGGCACAAAGAAACAGGCCACAAATGAAAGAAAAGAAGGAAAGCAAACTACTGGATATAGAGTTCAAAACCACGGTTATAAGGCTACTCAAGAATTTTCTACGAATGTCCGAGGAACTAAGTGAGACCTTCAAGGATCTAAATGATAATATCAAAAAAATGGAAAAGAACCAGTCAGAAATTAAGCTTACACTGACTGAAATAAAGAATAATATACATAGATCCAATAGCAGACTAGAGGATCGCAAGAACCAATTCAAAGATTTGAAATACGAACAGGCAAAAATACCCAACCAGAAAAGCAAAAAGAAAAAAGAATCCAAAAATATGCAGATAGTGTAAGGAGCCTCTGGGACAACTTCAAGCATACCAACATCAGAATTACAGGGGTGCCAGAAGAAGACAAACAGCAAGATATTGAAAACCTATTAGAAGAAAAAATGACAGAAAACTTCCCCTACCTGGTGAAAGAAATGGACTTAACAAGTCCAGAAAGCACAGAGAACTCCAAACAAAAGGAATCCAAAGAGGACCACACCAAGACACATCATAATTAAATGCCAAGGGCAAAAGACAAAGAGAGAATCTTAAAAGCAGCAAGAGAAAAACAGTTAGTTACCTACAAGGGAGTACTCATATGACTTTCAGCTGATTTCTCAACAGAAACCATGCAGGCTAGAAGGGAGTAGCAAGAAATATTCAAAGTGCACTGACTGGTTTGGTTCAGTGGATGGAGCGCCAGTGTGCAGACTGAAGAGTCCCACGTTCGATACCGGTCAGGGGCATGTGCCTTGGTTGTGGGAGGTGTGCAGGAGGCAGCTGATCGATGTTTCTCTCTCATCGATGTTTCTGACTCTCTATGCCTCTCCTTTCCTCTCTGGAAAAATAGTCAATAAAATATATTAAAAAATATTCAAAGTGATGAATAGCAAGAACCTACAACCAAGATTACTCTATCCAGCAAAGCTATCATGTAAAATTGATGGTCAGATAAAGAGCTTCACAGACAAGAAAAAGCTAAAGGAATTCATCACCACCCAACCTGAATTATTTGAAATGCTGAAGGGCAATCTTTAACAAGAGCAGGAAGAAGAAAAAAGGTAAAGATAAAAACTATGAACAACAAAGTGACAAAAAATACCTATCTATCAACAAGTGAATCTAACAACTAAGTCAATAATAATATATGAGGAACAGAATAAATGGTGAATATTATAGAAGTAGGGGCATAGAAAGGGAATGGACTGATGATTCCCAGGGGGAAGGGGGCGTGAGAGGTGTGGGAAGAGACTGGACAAAAATCTTACATCTATGGATGAAGACAATGGTGGGGGTAAGGGTATGGGGGGGTGGGAACCAGGTGGTGGGGAGCTATGGGGGTTAAAAAAGGAACATCTGTAATAGTCTGAACAATAAAGATTTATTTAAAATTAAAATAAAATAAAAAACCTGTGGTACATTTGCACCATAAGATACTATGCAGCAATAGAAAAGGAGGATCTCTTAACATTTGAGACAGTGTAGACCTGGAGAGAATTATGCTAAGCAAAATAAGCCAGTAAGAGAAAAGCAAATACCACATTATTTCACTGATATGTGGAAACTAATAAATAAAATAAACTGAGCAACAAAATAGATCCAGAGACACAGGCACATGGAACAGACTATTGAATCTCAGAGGGAAGGCAATGGAGGGTGGGTGGATGAAAACAGATAAACCAAAGAACTTTTATGCATATGTGCATAATCCATGGACACAGACAATAAAATGGTGAAGTCCTGGGTTGGTGAGTGGAGGCAGGTTAGAAGAGGTCAATGGGAAAAAAGGGGGACATATGTAATACTTCAATGATAAATATATATTTTAAAAGTTCAAGAATGACTTTTCTCCATTTGCTGGAATGAAGATATGAATTATTATTATGATTACTAGAGGGCCATTGCATGAAATTTGTGCATGGGAGGGGCGTTCCCCTCAGCCCAGCCTACACCCTCTCCAATCCCAGACCCCTCTCACAATCCTGGACTGCTGGCTCCTAATCACTCACCTGCCTGCCTGCCTGGTTGCCCCTAACTGCCCCCTCTGATGGCCCAATTGCCCCTCACTGACTCTGCATGCCAGCCAGATTGACCTTAAGTGCCGCCTCCCTGCTGGCCTGGTCAACCCCAATTGCCTCCCTCTGCCATCCTGGTCGCCCCTAACTGCCCCCCCTTGCCAGCATGGTTGTCCTTAGCTGCCCCCCTGCTGGCCTGGTTGACCCCAACTCCCTCCCTGCTTGCCTAGTCACCCCTCACAGCCCCCCTGCTGGCCTGGTCACCCCACAGAGCCTGCTGTTCAGTTGTTTGGTCGTCCCTCACTAACCCCCCTGCCTGCCTTGTCATAGACAGCCATTTTGTGAGGGTGTGATGGTCAATTTGCATATTACCTCTTTATTATATAGGATTATTATTACCATTATTATATGATAACCAACAGAGAAAAACTAAGATTTTGGTGAGTGACCCAGGAAGAATGACAAGGTGGGGTGAATATTCTTAAGGCTGAAACTAGGAAATACTAATCAAGTTTTAGGTCAAAGAAACAAAGGCAACTCTAGCTTAAGTAATGCCATGTCCAACTTTTTCTAGAGTAGCACCTAAAGGTGCTGATGCTATTATGTTTGCAGTAAAGTTGTGTGGTGACACTAACACGACTCAATTTCTTCTCAGAGAGCTTATATCTGGCACAAGGCCACCTTGGATGTGCAATTCAGCTTAATCCCATTGGGCAGCCTTGGCTCAAGGTAACACATTTTGTGTGCCTTTCACATTTTCTACAGTTGATGTAGGATCCAAGCATCGAGTTCAATTGCTGCTTTTTGATTTGTGTTCATGCTGGAGCACAATTTTCAAACACCATTTTTGTGGAAAGAAATATGAATCTTTTGAATAACATGTAATAAGCTTTATAGGGAAATATATTTTGAGATTGGCAATGAATTACAAGGAAATCCTTATTTTTAGGAACCAATTTCTCTCACAGATAAATGCCTCACTGATCAAATCTGTGAATGAGAGACTTTTGGGCTCTGTTCACAACCATACATTCTATTGCAAGGCAATGTGTATGCAAATATAAAAAAACACTGTGTATTAAGTAAAATGAAACCAGGCAAAATTTACAGTCTTCAGCAGGAAATGTTACTTTTTTTTTTTTTAAATTTCAAAGAGATTAACAGAGAAAGAAGAGAGAGAGAACTGGGGGAAAAAATCAAGCATGTGTCGGACTTTTCTCATTCATAAATAAGGTAAAATTATATCAGGCATGCTGAAATATCTATGGATATTAAAATGAGAGTTATAAAATATTTTAATACAATAGGAGCTTATTCAATTATTTAACATAATAATCTGAATTTTTGCTTATGTAGTAAAATTTAACAGAAATGTATAGAGGGTAGACAACAAAACAATTAATGTTATTTTAGCTAATTTTTATTAAAATGTGCATAATTCTGAGTACTACAAGCCCTAATTCTTAAGCTATAATGAAAAAAAAAGATTTTTAAGGTAATACATTCAGAATAAACTGCAAATTGGATTTGGAGAGCATGTCCAAATATTTATCAATATCTTCTCATACATGTCAATGACTATCTGAAAAACAGAGAGATGAACTTAATTTTTAAAACTACCTTCACTGTTTTAAACACATTCATTACCTTAACTGTTATTTATCTAAAAGCACTAAGAATTATATAAGTTAATGATGGAACATATTCTTAATTATTTAAAACTACTTGTGAGTTTTTAACTAGAGTAGCACCTTATGTAATATTGATTATCCCAGCAATATGCGTCTGATTATTAAGGTACTAATAATCTAGAAGGGAAAAAAAAAAGTTAGAGATCCCCTCCTTCACTATATTGCTATATATTACATATTTACATAACAGCCCCCCCCCAAATCTACTCTTTCTGAAATCATTATTTTAATGAAAAAATCAACATTATTGTTCAGTAGAATCTAAGGAAAAAAAGGATAGGGAATAAGTCTTTCACAGATATAAATTTGCCTTAAAGCGACCCATGAAAAGTCACTTTTTAGTAAAATTTAATTATAGTGTAGTTTTATTCAATTAATTGTTGAGTTGAAATCAAGACAGATATAAGGAAAAAATCTCATGCTACAGATTATATAAATTTATAGAAAGATAGTATCTCAGATGTAGCATCTGCATTTTCAAATTGGATAAAATTTTTAAAATATTTTCTCTAAAATGACCTCTATAAATTCTACTGAAGAATGATGAAGCTTTCCTCACTAAAAAATAGTTTGGAAAAAAAGTAAGAACATAAATACTAAAAACAATAGAATAGTACAAGAAAAATTTCTATATGCTTATACCCCTCTTGAATTTAAAAAAAAAAAGTAACATCAAGCAGGGGGCCTAAAAAAATAGCCCATGATATTAGTTTATAGTTAACATATATTAATTGATCAAATAGTAAGAGACAGGTATTCAGACCATTCGCCATATACATTGTCTCATTTCAACTATCAACTTCACTGTAGTCAAACAAGCATTACTATTAAACTGACCTAAGTTTGCTTCAGAGTGACCTTAGAAATAAAACTTAACCTCCTTAAGTGGAACCTAAAGTGATTTAAAAGTACAATTTTATCACTTTATATAAGTGCCAATGGCAATGCCATATAATAAAAGGGTAATATGCAAATTGACCCTAATGAAGGAAAAACCAGAATGACTGCTTGACCAGTCACTATGAGGCACACTGACCACCTTTTGATCCCTTTTCCTGCCTGGCAGGCTCCCATCACCTGATAGCAAATGGGGAATCGGAGGTGGGTGGTGGGGGATGTGGTCAGTGGCAGATCAAGGCCCCTGCTGCACAGACAGCCACATACACAGAGGGTGACCTGTGGCAGGGGTGGGGTCAGCAAGCAGGCAGGACTGGTTGTCCTCTTGGTTCCTCCCCCCAGCCAGCAGGCTCTGATCGCCCAATGGCAAACAGGGAACTGGGGATGGGTGACAGTGGGGGTTGGGGCTGGCTGCTATAAGCTAAGGTAGATGGCTGTGATCACAGGCCAGGTCTAGGGACCTTATCTGTGCACGAATTTCATGTGCCAGGCCTATAGTTATAAATAATCTACACTAATAAAAGAGAAACATGCAAATTGGTGTCACTCCACTATGCCCACCAGCCAATCAGGATGGCTATGCAAATTAACCCAACAAAGATGGTGGTTAATTTGCATATGAAGGCACAGAGCGAAGACTGAAGATGACTAAAGACTAAAGAAGCTTGACTTTTCCACTGCAGCTGGAGTGGAGAAGCCAAGCCTTGCTGCTGTGGCTGGAGCAGAGAGGCTTGGCTTCTCCACTGTGGCCAGACCAAAGGCCTGTGTCCCGGGTGCTGGAGGAAAACTGGTGCTGGCAGCCAGGGAATGGAAGGCCTATTGCATGAATCTTCGTGCAACAGGCCTCTAGTAATTAAATAAAAGTGTTTCATTTTCAAAGATGTAATAACTAGTAACTGTTTTATGTAAGTCAACCTCTACCGTAATGGGCATACAGTAGACATAAAAAATGCAAGTTTTTTTTTTCTTTCTAAACATAAAACTTATAAAATCCAACTATATAAACATACCAAATGATAATTACCTCTTGCTCAATAAAACAAATTACTGGTTTTTGTTTTTATTCTGTTACATTATCTCCTGAGCAATTTAAATAAATTGACAGGTCAATGATTATACTATTCCTGTTAAAGCTCTTATAAGATCACAACATATAATAATACTAGAGATCCGGTCCACAGATTTATGCACTGGTGGAGTCCATTGGCCTGGCCTGTGGGGATTGGGCTGAAACCAGCTCTCTGACATCCCCCGACCAGATTGTGAGAAGGAGATTTTCAGGTGACACACCCCAGAATTGGGCTCCCTTCTCTCTGGTTTTGGGTGAGTCACCCAAGAACTGCAGCTGCCAAGTCACCACAGCTCAGTAGCTCCTGTGTTGAGCATCTGGCTCCTATGGTCAGTGTACATCATAGCTCCCAGTCAGATGGTTGGACAGTCCGGTTGTCACTTAGGCTTTTATATATCTAGATAATCAATGGAAACTTTCAGGTCCAACTAGGAGAGCCATAACTAGGCTACTAGCTTTATAAAAGGAACATCAAGTGTCATGCAGTGTGATACACATTAAAACAGGAAAACCTCATAAACATGAGTATGTGAATAGAGCATAATTTTCATTTTAATAGCATTTTAATCTGAAAAGTATTTCATCAAAAAAACAAGTTGTCACCTCTGAAAAAGCAAAACAAAACAAAATGTATTAGTATCAAAAGGTTGATATTCATTGTAGTAATAGAGAAAAAACAACTAGCCTTTAATCCTACATAAGAAGCTCAATGTTTCTGCCATAAATACAGTTTTCTTCGACAAATATGTATCAGCATAAGTAAAGATCATTTGGGATTGTGGTCATTAATGGATATGACCAACTGATAATTCCTCAGTCGTTCAAAGGTTGCTGGACAAAAGCTCTTTTAGGTGATGATTTTTCTATATCATGCCTAAATATTACAGGTCCGTAATTTAAAGTGGTTTGAACACAGAGACAGGAAATAGGACAAAAAAAATAGGTGTTTTGTTTTGTTACCTTGAACTTCAACAAGTAAATTACTTTTGATCTTCTGATTGGGAGAAGAGGATATTGATGATTTAAAATCATAAGTTAGCTTTGTTTTGGTAAAGGGAACAAAATGATAGTGGGATACATTTCAGAAAGTTATTCAGGAGAGTAAAGGTGAAGCAGGCAGATTACAAAGAGGAGAGAGAGAAGAGAATGCTAGTTTTCCAGTAAATCAGTTTTAGGCACTCCAGCATAGTGAGCATTGTGCACAATTAAATATTTAAGGAGAAATTCTATGATTTTTAAATTTAATTTTAATATTTATTTTTAAAGATTTATTGATTTTTAGAGAGAAACGAAGGGAAAAAGAGAGAAACAGATGTGATTGTTTTACATGGATCTGCTACCTGTTGCACACCCCGACTGGGTTTCAAATCAGCAACCGGAGCATGTGCCCTGACTGGGAATACAACCAGTCATATTTAGGTGCAGGGAACAATGTCCAACTAACTGAGCCACATGGCCAGGGAAAATCCATTGATTTTTTTTAAAATGACTTGATATTATAATTATGAAAGGAAATAAAAAATAATCTATCCAAACAGAAAAAGATTTTAAAAAAAAATCACATCAACAAAACAGAATTTCAATTTCTTAGTGAAGGACTGGTTGTAAAGCTACACTAAAAAAAATCACCAAAACTTCATAAGTTTAACACAGAGAATGAAATTCTATCTGCTCCTTTCCTTCTTTTTCTGAGGCGTAGTCTTACAAAGAATAAAAGTTATTTGAAAATAATATGGTTTCCTGATCTTACATGAGACATGATAAGCATAATAATAATAAAAAAACAAACAAACAAAAAAAACACAACTGCATAATAAAAATCCAATCAGAGGACAGGAAAATCACATAAACAAGTAGTACTTAGAATATAATGTATATTCCCATTTTGCTCAGATGGTCCAGGGCAGCCTTGCTGTCACAGATCTGTCCAAGGTTCTGAATTTTCAGTAGCAGTTTAGTAAATAAAATCCTTTTCCACCCCTTTTGAATCCATCTTGTCCTTTTGACTTGAACTATCACTCACAGAAGCTATTTAACATCAACAATAAAAATGTAATGTTATCTGACTTAATTATTACCTAGGTCGATTAAGAATCCAGATCTAGATTAAAGGCAATTTTAACCTACCCAACAGAAGCTTCATATCCAGACAATAAACTTATTTTTTTCCTCAACACCTAGTTCATATTGTCCAAGGTGAGTTAAAATCATATAAAAAAAACCCTATCATTTACCAAAAAAAAAAAACACCCATTAGATTAACTGAAAGACAAATCTAGTTATATCCCCTATAACAACCCAAAGCTACACAAACCACTCTTACCATTTTCCACTCCTCAACACCTTTCCTGAAAATGTCTATTTATGCTATAAAGGAAAACTTTGAAGAACAAGATTTTAGCCAGTTTATTGGCTCAAACAAGGAGTCATGATGCAACATAAAGAACAAATATTTGGGGCCATTATAGGTCTCTATATATCTCTTATTAGACTTGGGTGTATGACTTGAAGTTTCTAAATCTTTCCTTCCTCATTGAGAAAACTAGTTGGATACACACACACACACACACACACACACACACACACACACTAGAGGCCTGGTGCACAAAAATTTATGCACTGGGGGGGGGGGGGCGTCCCTCAGCTAGGCCTGTGCCCTCTCACAGTCTGGGACCTCTCAGGGGATGTCCATCTGCTGGCTTAGGCCAGCTCCCCGGGGGATCGGGCATAAGCTGGCAGTTAGACATCCCTCTGGCAGCCCAGGAGACCCTGGAGGATGTCCACTTGCCAGTAGGGAGCAGGCCTAAGCTGCAGTGAAAATACTTAGCACTGTTGAGGAGGCAGGAGAGGCTGTGCTAGCAGTCATCAGCCTGGCTTGTGGCTGAGCAGAGCTCCCCCTATGGGAGCGTACTGACCATCAGGGGGAAGCTCCTGCATTGAGCATCTGTCTCCTGGTGGTCAGTGTGTGTCATAGTGGGCAGTAATTCCCAGTTGTTCTGCTGTTAGGGTCAATTTGCATATTACCCTTTTATTATATAAGATAGAGGCCTGGTGCACGGGTGGGGTCCAGCTGGTTTGACCTGAAAGGTGTCTCAGATCAGGGTGGGAGTCCTGCTGGGGTGCCTGACCAGCCTTGGTGAGGGGCTAAGGGCCGTTTTAAGGCTGGCCGAATCCCCTTCAGGGTCAAGGTTCCCACTGGTGTGCCTGGCCAGCCTGAATGAGGGGCTGAGGGCTGCTTTCAGGCTGGCCACACCCCATTCAGGGTGGAGTTCCCTACTGGGATGCCTGGCCAGCCTAGGTGAGGGCACCCTCATCCTACAGGGGTGTGGCCAGCCTGGGTGAGGAGCTGAGGGCTCTTTTCCAAGCTTCCTGCTTGTTCCAGCTCCATGGCTGCTGCCATCTTAGTTGTGTTAAGTTGCATACTTGCTCCTGATTGGCTGATGGGTATAGCAGAGTGACGGAGTGATGGTTAATTTGCATCTTTCTCTTTTACTAATATATATATATATATATATACACACACACACACACACACACACACATATGTATACATATAAAATAAGACAATATGTGTGGGAATAACTTAAAAATGTATAGGTTCAGGAACAGCCTTAATAAGGTAAGTTTAATGTTCCAATAATTTCTGAGTACATATACATCTGTAAAAGTTCAATGTTGCTTGGAATCTAAGTTTAAACTTCAAAAATATAAGGCCAGATCTAGATGATCTTAAATTATAAATAATGAGCTACCAAATAAATCTGAGAATCTGCCTCTGAAAAAAGAAACCAAACCCAACTGTTTTGTAGGTTCAAAACAAGACTGAATATTATTTTATATACAGTTAACTTTTAATAATGTCTTCTCTGATCAAAAACACAAACAGCTGAGAGCTTTAATGGAAACTCCACTTAGCTAGCATATAGAAGTTTCACATTGTTAAAATTAATAAACTGGATGATAAAATTATTGGACAGAAGCATATATCCTTTAAAACCAAACTACTAGTAGTTTCAGAGAATCTTGGCAAAGTATATGGAGTCTTGCAAAAGCATACATACAGTGGTACCATGTAATTTGGTTAGTCATTCTTTCTTATTGACAATAAAACACTAATTTGTGAAAGATTACATAGTAAAGGTCTAGTATCAAAAATGGTAATTATGATTTTAAAAGAAATTAGGTGGTCATGGTACTCAAGACAAAAGATCAGTAGCTATTATTCTAACAAAAATGCTTAAGCAATCTTAGAAATGTCATTTTTACTACAAATGAGGTCTGCTTAGGCTGTGTTGACAGCATGCCACTGAGTGAAGATAAATTGTTATGGTATTCAATGTATTTATAATCAATATTCTTTCTGTTTCCAAAAATGATGGTAGAGGAATTTAAAATAAAAGGGCATATGCAACATAGCTTTGAGTTAGAATAAGAGAAAATATTTAGTAAAGGGCAGGAAACAAATCTATTCAATACCAAAAGAATTCTAACTGTGACTTTGGATTTTAGCTGTGTCTTTCTGGATAGTCAGAGGAAAACAAGAGATCAGACTCTATTCCATTTCCAAACACACCACATATTTTTTTTTATATGGGCCTTTGCCTGTGCTGTTTCCTTGAACCGCAATGGATTTCAGATGTTGCTTTGCTTATTGCAATTATATACCTTCCCTAAGTCGTAGTTTGTGTAGCCTCTCACCTATTAAAACACCTTTGGTATTTCCTATTATGATTTATACTCTTTTGTGCAAGTCCCAAGCATGTTAGATAATGTAAAACAAGCAACCTGCAGTGGGTTTCTTTTTTATGGTTAAATAAACACAGCATTAAATTTACTATTTTAGCAATATTAAGTATATAAGTCAGTGGCATTAAGTACATTCACAATGTTGTATAACAATCACCACTTTTTCATCTTCCTAAATGGAAACTGTGCATTCATTAACAATAACTTCCCAATCCTAACCCAAGCACCTGGCAACCTTTACTCTACTTCCTGTCTCAAATGAGTAGCCCTTCTGTGTATGTTATTTAGACAATATCATTCCTTTTCTGTCTGGTTTATTGTGCTATGTTGAAGTATGTATCATAATTTATTTCATTTTATGGCTGAATAATATTCTACTGTGTATTTTATATATGTACATACACATCTACACATATATACAGACACACACCATATTTTGTTTATCCATTCACTTGTTGATAGACAGCTGGGGTTTTTCCACCTTTTGTCTTTTATGAATAATGCTACAATGAACATTGTTACACACATATCAGTCCAAGTCTTTGCTTTTATTTATTTTTAATACTTTTATTGATTTCAGAGAGGAAGGGAGAGGAAGAGATAGGTAGAAATATTAATAATGGGAGAGAATTATTGACCGGCTGCCTTCTGCATGTCCCCTACTGGGGATAAAGTAAGCAGTCCAAGCATGCACCCAACTGGAAATCGAACTGTGACCTCCTGGTTCATAGGTCCATGCTGGACCATAGTTCAAGCACTGAGCCACACCAGCTAGCCTGAAGTACTTGCTTTTAATTCTTTTAGATATATACCTAGGAGTGGAATTGGTGGATGAATCATATTAACTTTTTGATGAACCACCAAAGTCACTGGCCTTTATATAGTGATGAAATGAGAAAGAGCTTTCTAAGCACTGGTAAATACATACGTTTCTTTCCATCTGTGCTTGTTTCCAGTCTCTCCTTGTTTTCATTGTTGGATTCAGTGCGCTCTGGCCATTCAGCATCTACCAATCCACACACTGCATCCTGCAAATTCGTTCTCCTTAGAACAAAGTTGTCTCATAATTCTAATTGCTTCATTAAATTGATAATGTAACAGGAAATAATGATTTCCAGGGAATTAATTTTTAGCCCAACCAAGATTACAGATATCATTAAGGGTTTTCTTGAAAAAAATAAGTTAATCCAAAAAGCAAAACAGCTAAGCAAACAAAAATACCAAGACTGAAAAATTTACAATCTGTGAAACGTATGGAAAGACTGTCAAGACGCCACTCAGTACACCTTTAGGGCCAAGCCTCTCTCCGGAGACACAGCAGCCCTGGCTCCTCTTGATCATTGTAGTAAAACTAGCTTATATAACAAAAACGATACAGGTATTGATGTTTCAAATCTTCTTAAGTGCATTTGAAGCATGTTAGGTATATTAACTTGTTTAATCCTTACAAAACCTCTTTTTATTGGTGAGGAAAATGAAACAAGGAGAGTATAAGTATATTATTCCAAGGCACCTGACCAATAATGGCACTAAACCCAAGCAATTCTGGTAACCAGACTGTGGTGACATTACTTGATATGATGCACCAAATTGTAGCCAATCAATTGGCCTGAACTTTCAATTACAAGCCTAAATGGGTTAAGTGCGATACTTAGTTATAAGCTGATTTACCTCAACAAATATTGCTTGCATGCCTAATATTGACCAGATGATAAAGCACACAGGATAAGCAGATCACAGGTGAGGAGGGTAGAAAAATAAAGAAATAATTATAATTGCATAAGAAAAAATATAAACTAAGAAATAAAGTACATCGGTGCATACATTAAACAAATATTTTTTAATATATTTTTATTGATTTTTTTATTTTAATTTTTTTACAGAGAGGAAGGGAGAGGGATAGAGAATTAGAAACATCGATGAGAGAGAAACATCGATCAGCTGCCTCCTGCACACTCCCTACTGGATATGTGCCCGCAACCAAGGCACATGCCCTTGACCAGAATCTGGGACCCTTGAGTCCGCAGGCCAACACTCTATCCACTGAGCCAAACCAGTTAGGGCTAAACAAACATTTATTTATTGAATTCATTTACTACATATATAACAAGATAATTGAAATCTTAAAACTCAAAAATAGTTTCAGCAAAGAATTCTACCTTAACAAAAAAGATATCTTAGTGAATTATATAATCACATGTTAGCCTGAGTTATTCAGTATTTGTCACACTCTTTAATTTACTATACACTACCTCAAATAAAAATATTATATATATGTTATAAAATTATCAATGAAATCACATGCTCAATTTTTGTCCATATAAAAATGTTTAAATCAATCTGTGTGTTAGTGAACAAAGAAGATTGATGTTTATAAAAAGGAGTTACTTATCAAAACTATCACCCTTCATTTAACTGCCCCCCCCAAAAATAAACAGCTGATTCTATAAAAACTGTTAACAATTCAAACATTGTAAAAAAGTCTTCACATTAATCATTTCAAAAATGAAAGATGCAACAGTTGAATAAAACTTTTCAAAATTAATTTTAGTCAGACATGACTATTTTAATAATTTCTAACAAAAAATAATGATTTAAAACACAAGTGCCCATTTTGAATGAAAATGTTGTACATAGTTGATGGTAGTAGAGGACACTGTATTCTTTCTTAACAAGTCTCAAGCATTCTCCTATTTTGTATGTAAGTCAATTTCCCTCCCCTGGAGCTTCTTCTACGCTAAACCAATATCATCTGCCTGTAGCAGCCTACAAAGCTTTTCCATCTTATGAGACATATCTCTGAAGAACAGAGCACAGCAAAGAAAGCCTGCAGGGGGCCCTCATTTATCCTCCGTAAGGAATCAGGGAAAACTTTAAGCATCCTTCAGCTACAGCTAGCCAAAGAATATAGTCAAGACAAGACTGGACAACTTAACAAATTTATTGTTTTCATTTTGATGTTACAAATACTGTACTAAATGATCCATGACTTAATTATTAAAGATTAGTTTGTAATTTTATTGAGTAAGTTGATGGGACCACTATTTTTTAGAAATGTCAAAATTCTTATTCTTCGTTCTTATTACTTCCCATTGATAATTATGGTGAAGAACCTTGGTTGACTGTATTTATGCTACATAACAAAATAATGGAAGAGTGTGTTAACAAATAATTGCACTCATATAGGGCACAATATAAGATGCACAGCAACGTAAGGAATTGCTATCCAAACTGGCAGGTGATGAAAGCAAAATAACCAAAGTCTACCACTTCTGGGACAAATGAATGTGACCATCACACTGCAGTTTTGAGCTGCTGTGTAGTGAAATAGAGAAGAAAAGAGAATGGGATTTTAAATCTGAGAATCTGGCCTAGCAAATTCCTGGCTGTTTTAAGTATATTAATTCCATTAAGCATCAATTTCCTCCTCTGAAATGTGAGACTAGAAATACAAATACTCTTCAACTTTTCCTCCCAGGGTTGTTGTGAAGTTCAAAAAAGACTGCCTGACAAAATATTTTTCATAAAATATAAAGTATACAGCCCAGCCTGCATGGCTCCAATGGTTGAGCAGTGATTAGGGTTCAATTCTCCTTCAGGGCACATGCCTGGGTTGCGAGCTTAATCCTCAATGTGGAATGTAGCCAATCAATGATTCTCTCTCATCATTGATGTTTCAATTTCTTTCTCCCTCTCCTTTCGTCTTTGAAATCAATAAAAATATATTTTGCTAAGTGAAATAAGTCAGTCAGAGAAAGATAAATATCACATGGTCTCACTCATTTGCAGATTATAATGAACAACATAAACTGATGAACAAAAATAGATCCAGAGATGGAGAAGCATCAATCAGATGCTCAAACCTCAGAGGAAAGGTAGGGGAGGGTGGAGGTAAGGGAGAGATCAACCAAACAACTTGTATGCATGCATATAAGCATAACCAATAGACAGAGACAGCAGGGAGATGAGGGCATGTATGGGAGTTGGGTGGGAGGGCAATGGGGGGATATGGAAACATATGTTAATACCTTGATCAATAACAAAAAAGAGCACTGCCTTTGCACCAGTAGGGGGCGTATGAATTGATATCAGTTTCCTTGAAAACAGTTTGCTATTTGTGAAGAACCTTGAAAATGTTCACTTCCTTTTACCCAGTGATTCTTCATTAAAAAGGCTCCGCTAAGAAAAAAAAAAATCGGTATCATAAAAGGCCTGTGGTCATGAAGCAGTAATGGCATTATGACCACAACTGGTCACCAGGAGGCTGCGCAGGTGGGCGGGGCTGCGTGATTCCACTCCCTGGGCATCTAGTATGTATGTATGTGTGTGTGCATGTGAAATATATATATATATATATATATATATATATATATATATATATATATGTATATATAGTACAATATTAAAGTACAGATAAAAGCCATTTGGTTGTGGGTGTTTTTTTTGTTTTGTTGTTGTTGTGTGTGTGTGTGTGTGTGTGTGTTTTTGTCTATGGGAAACTAATTTGACTTTATGGAAAATGAACTAGCAACTCCAGGCTCATCAGCACCAGCGTCTCTCCAATTAAGTTAAGTGGCAAAGGACACCCACATTTCAAAATAAAATTTCAAGCACATGAAACAGTGTAACATGTTTATCATGTGAAATGAGGTGTTTCATAATTAATTTTAACTGGCAGGTGTTATGCTTATACATTCCCTGGCACTTCATGCTCTATAGTACCAACATGAAATTTTAAGTAACAACAATTTTAAAAAAAAACCTAGCTCTCCAAGTGGAGAATGGGAAGGGCAACACGGAAATGTCTCCACCTTGATTACCTGGAACAGCATTATGCACTGCCTGGTTTTAAGGCAGTTGGCAACCAGGCTGCAGTGGGCATGCCTCACCAAAGGGGCGGTTTGACAGCAACTCTTCCAGCTGCTCTTGGCACTGACAGTTCTACCTGTGGCAGTGAAAGCTTTGTCCCTACTAGAGGCACTGGAATACCTGACTGGTCTCCCACAGACCATTTCAAAACAAAATATGCAGGTATTCTCAAATGAATAAGAAAATAAACTTTGTGATCAAAATAGTTACAGTTCACCTTAGTTTCTTGTAAAGGGATGGTAGTGACTTAAATACATGATAATGCATCTTAAAAACCTTTATTCATTATAACAAGTCAGTTTCAAAACATTTATTTGCTACCAGATAGATGATGCATTATCAATTAAGATAAATTGATGATTTGACATTCCAGAAAAGTCTGTAATCATTTTATAGCTTCTTAATGAGTGGGAGAAATTTTACATTATTTTTATGATTTACTTTGAACTTCATGTAGACAAATTAACTATGGCTTCCTAAATTTGAGCATACTTGATCTATTCATATTGAATAACAGCTGCACATTTCAAATGCCACTCTTTTTAAATATATATGATATTTTATTATATTTCAATTAAAATTTTTGTTAATATACACATGTTAATATGTTTATTCAGTATCATCAATTACCAAGCACTGTTCTGGGAGCTGAACATGGAAAGCTTAGGTCCTTTCCCCTTTCTGCCCTGCCATCCTAAGTATGATGTCTGAGTAACCAGAAAATGTCATTCAGTTTAATCTTTATAAAAATCACTTCAAATACTGTATAACACATTTAAAAATCTGAGGTAAAAAACTGAAAGTAGAGAAGTTTGATGTAATAAATGCAAATTATCTTCTCCCTGCAACAGTAATTATATTGAGTGTCCAAGATGTACAATAACATTATACTATAAAGCAGATAGTTTTATTAAATCTATTTTATTGATTTTTTTAACAGAGAGGAAGGGAGAGGGATAGAGAGTTAGAAACATCGATGAGAGAGAAACATCAATCAGCTGCCTCCTGCACACCTCCCACCAAGGATGTGCCCACAACCAAGGTACATGCCCTTGACTGAATCGAACCTGGGACCTCTCCGTCCACAGGCCGACATTCTATCCATTGAGCCAAACCGGTTAGGGCAAAGCAGATAGTTTTATTCATAAGGACATTACAACTTAGCTGAATAGAAAAAAAGTATTTATAAAAATATAAATAATACTTCCAGGGAAATTCTAAGTAGTAGTACTGATAAATAAAGGAATTGAAAATAGAACAGGAGCAGAACTCACACCTTCTGATGACTAATATGATTAATTCCCACCAATGGAATCAATAAAGATGGATATATTAGCCTCACGACATACCAAAAATTATTCTTAAATACAAGTGTAGTCACAATTGATGTAATGCACCTTAATAAAATACTCATATAAATATAAACTATGTATTAGGAGAAGGTACATAAGGAACCTCTATGACAAGACTGATTTTGAAAAGAAAATGTTTGGGAAGACAAGTTACATATTTAATATTTAAGTGAAAATACAAACAATTGATATTATATTGAATAATATATTATATTTATTTTCTTTACTACCAATAATCTTTCCATGGTTGTTAATGAGCATAGGTACCTTTCTTTTGGCTACCAGTAAGAAAACTAAAATCTACTTTTACTTTGACATATTTCTAAGGACCACTTAATAATGTTAAATGTGATTATTGAAAGTTGGATGGCAATTAAGAATTAAATGTCTACACAATGCCTTTTGTTTAATTTTCAAAAGATGTTTTAACAAAGGAGTGTTGCAGATTAGGCTAATAAATAGGGATATATAAACATCAAAAGTTTCAAACATTATGCAATATTTAACAGCTGAAATTTAATGTAATTTCTGAAAAAAGTCATTTTTAGACATATGTAAATCTTGCGTGCAAGAAGGCTGGCGGCTACCCAGACTGTCCTTCCAGACTGTTACTTATTTCTCCCATTTTCTGGGAATGCTGGCAGCCGAAATCCAAGTGGAAGCTGAATGTCCCACACTAGGTCCCATTCTAAAAGCAACAGGTATCCAATAACTGATTGGTATACAAATATAAGGCTCAGCTCCTCGAGCCTCAAGGATGGACACCTTCGCTGAAGAGCACTTACTGGGGTCAGCTGGGGCCATTGTTCTAACTATATCACAGTTTAACTCCTTCTGTCATCCTTGCTCCTTCATGTCCTGCACAGATGTTGATCCTAAGGACTTTATCCAATAAATTTACTGCAAGCATATTTTCATCTTATGAGTCTATTTCCTGAAGAAACTCTCTTAAAATAATCAGTTTGAAATAACACTTTTACTCCTCTCTGTCCTTTATTCCAGTAGTACTGTCTAGTTAGTGAATTAGCAATATTTGTAGCTAAACTTTTCAGAGTATTGCTAGTCATAAGTCAATAAGACCAATATTTTCTAAACAAAGTATACTAAAATGTTCTCCTCAAAATTATAACTGACTTAGAAAAAAATCAATACAATTAAGTGTCTGTCAAAAAGGGTAATACAGCCAAAAGAAAATTAAAATGTGCATCTTATAAGGATAGCACAGCTAAAAATCAATGAAACTTACAGCATATATCAATAGATAAAGGCAATAAAATAATCTGGTTAGCAGCACAGTGTAGCATGATATCTTTGGGTAATCAGAAGTGAAAACTTCAAGAAAACTAGGCATCTGTAATTTCCAATAAGTCAGGTCATACTTTGAACATTTCTTGCCCTATGAAATATTTTTAAAATGAAGTATTTTATTTAAAATCCCCCAAAGAAACATTGAAATATCCATAATAAACTATCAAATATCAATTTCTCATTAATTTCATGACATGAGCATATGTTACCACTCTAGCTAACATATAAAGATACATGAATTTAGCTCGCCCGATCACAAAATATAGTGGAGTTTTATTTATTAGCACAGAGCATACAAATTGATTTCTGTATATTATTGCCTACAGGTTTTATTGATGGCTATCCTCATGTCTTCCTTAATCAATTCTACAAGCCTGCACAAACTTGTACACAAAAATCCCATGTTATGCAATTAAATTTTATATCAGTGGTCAACACTTTCCAAACAGCAGAAGTATCAAAAGTTGTCTAGTATTTTTCACATAAGTTCTGCTAGTTGTCAAATATCCATTTGAATATCTCTAACCAAGTTAACTTTAATTTTGTAAGAGTCTATACTTTTGGAATTACAAAATACAATATACCACAGCACCACAAAAAAGGGAGTTAGGTTTCTTCACTACCACCTCATTCTGAGTTGTCCTTTTCCAAGCTCATCAGAAAGAAATAAGGTCAAAAGAAACCTTAACAGCAAGAAAGAAAGCTTCAAAAGATCATAGAATGAAATAATGTGGAGGTAATACAGATAGACCATCTCACACACACTTCTCTCACACACTATGGCCAATGCCCAAATTCAAAACCTCATTATTTCTTATCTAGATTTTTGCAATATCTTCCCGGTTTTTGCTTAGTGTAGCACCCTTTCACTCTGTCAACATTAATCCTCTTCAGTGAAGCTGTCACTGCGTCATCATATGGCTGATCAAAAACATCTGATGGCTCCCTGTTGCATACAGTAGGACTTCTGAAGAGGATGACCACAAATGGAAAAAACATAATTGTAGACATAGATCCCCCAGTTCTTGTTGCCATAAGGCAATAAGATCTGAAGCATCTAGAAACAACTTAGATCAACCACCTTCAAGTGAGCCTCCTCAATGACCACGGGGACTACATAAACATCACTGTCATTCGTGTCACATTGTTTGGAGACTTTGCTCCAGGTTAGATACCAATATGTTTCCATCAGCAATTTTCTTTTTCTTAATTGAACTTAATTGGGGTGACATTGGTTAAAAGTTATATAGATTTCTGGTGTACAGTTCTGTAATACCTCATCTGTATATTGTACTGGGTGTTCACTATCCCAAGTTAAGTTTTCCAAAACCATTTATAGCCCCTATGCCCTCTATTACTTCACCTTACTCCCCTTCCCCTCTGGTAATCACACTGGTATGCCCCCAAATTTTTTAAACATGCAATACCTGACTAAGTATAGGCTCTTCTAAATAGGCACTGTCCTATTTTCCCCCTAGACTGACAAATTAAAAAAAAAGGACAATAGCCAACATGATAGTCAACAACCTGTGTTGATGAATCAAAAGTGTACCTATTATTTTTTGTTAGATTGTAAAAAAAACACCCCAAAATATTTTGTGCTGCAGAATTTTACTAACTAGATTAATTGTGCCATGAGATGAAAATGGTTGAAAATCACTGGTCTAGATAACCAGATGACCTTTGGAGATAATCCAGGTTAAAAACCACATGAACAAACATCATCCTAAAAATAAAATCTCTTCTTTTGGCATGTCTAGGTGTGGACTCAGTGGCAAATTTTCCACTCTTTCAGAATAGTACACACTTAGCTACATTCAATTCCCTGTACATCAGCTTAACAGTGGCTACCATTCCATGGTCTATTGGCTATCATTTCTCTTCAGGGATCTAAACTTGTGAGTTCCCCATTACTGGCTAATAGGTCACTAGGCTGAATCGAGTATTTAGCTACCATCAACGGGGAATTTTCTCCTGCTTCCATTTAACAAAAGGGAGGCTCATAATATATGACATTTTCAAATTCTTCTTATTAACGTCTCTTTATATAAATACCACCCACTTCATTTGCATGTCATGAAACACGAAGTACAAAATCATTTTCTCAAATTCTTCCCCCAAAATACAGCATATTTTTAGGTATAAAACATGGAAATCAGAAAACAGAGCACAGAGGAACTTGGCCAGGTCTAAACTGTAACTCAGGCCCAGCCTGAATGAAGCAAGATTCAGAAGATAGGGTAGTGGTAACATTCTGGAAATTGGTCCAGTCAAGGCCCTCTTCCTCTGGAGACAAGAGATGACCCCAGTGGACCCTGGGCCAGAAATAGAAAAACATTTTCCCTTTAATTCGTTGATATTTATTTTAAATTTTGACCCATGTAGATCAATTATCAAACAAAAACATAACATTTATGCTAAACTAGGTTCCTGGTGCATGAATTCGTGCACAGGTGGGGTCCCTCAGCCTGGCCCGCAATGGCAATCCGGGCCCATGGGCAACTTCTCGACCAATCCAGGGGGAGGGATTGTGGAGGTTGGCTGGCCATGGAAGGTTGGTTGTGGTAGTGTGCATTGACCACCAGGGAACAGCTCCTGCATTGAGCTTCTGCCTCCTGGTAGTCAGTGTGTGTCATAGCAACCAGTCAACTGGTTGTTCAGTCCTAATGGTTGTTTAGGCATATATATACACATTGAACAAATGCATTTGGCTATATCAACATTATTCATTTTTTCTACCAGGCTCCTATAGTTCAGAGACTGTTTAACACATTAATATATTTTAAAGAAACTATCTTACCCCAAGTAATGCTCTCCTAGGCACCAACATTATAAAACTTGGATACTATTATAGCCTTATCTCTTTCTTTTAATTCTTATAACCAGTCCCGTATTCTGCAATTAATCACAGATGCTTTATTTGAGAGACTAAAAGTGATTTATGTGGCTCCCTGGCTTTCTTTAGGCTACTGCTAATGACTTGTTTATACAATTGAAGCATGGGCTAGTGTCAACTGATTAATTCAGTGCTTAATTAATGTTATACTGTTCCCAGATTACCAATATCTTCAGTTATTTGGTAAAACCTTGAAAAATTATTATGTATTATTAATAACTCAATAAATGCTTAGTAGAACACATTATGATCTTCTTTAATTATTAACATTCATATATAACCTGAATTACTGTTTTACCCCATAATCCAATTATAAATGGCTAAGAATATACTGTGCATGTATCAGTGTCTACCATCAACTAGAAAGACTGTCTCCTACATTGAGAACTGTTATCTACAAGAAGAAAAACATAAAATTTAAATCATACCAGTAAGCACCTTTTGGCTAGAATATTAGAATAGCTTCTCTGCATTTCTTTTCCTTACAACTCTCGCTTTAGTTCTCCTCCATGAACTAAACAAAGGAAAACACACTTGAAGGGAGAAAAAAATGTTATCTTTACTTTAAACTAGGTTCCCTAGAAATGTTTATGTTTACATATTAGAAAAAAACACACAAACTTACTCTATCCTGACTTCCCACAATCCCTAACTTCCATTTCTTCTATTCCCCAATCTAGATTTCGATTGTGCTCCATTCTAGACACAGCTTCTCCCAGGATCCCAGCTTTGGTGCATTTTGTTCTTATAATCTGAAATGTCACATTGACCTATCCAAATCAATGATTTAACAGAGGTGATCTATAAGTCAAATACAGCCAGCAGATGGATTTTGACAAAATACATAGAGTATATTTCATCAGATATTTAAGACAAAGATCCTGATTTCAAGACTCTCTTAATAATTTGGGAGATTGGATAACCTTGGGTTTCCAATCTATGAAATTCCTCATCCACTGTGTAGGACTGTAAAGTTACTTCAGTTATATCCCTTATGTGCTCTCTACTTCTCAATGGTCCCTATTCTAGAAAGCCTAGCCTCACCTGTTGAGAGGTCCTGTCGGCATTTTAATTTTCAATCCATGCACCTAACCTTGATGCCATTTTTTTTAAATTTCAGAAAGGAAGGTAGAGGATGAGATAGAAATATCACTAATGACAGAGAATCACTAATCAGCTGCTTCCTGCACAGCCCCCACCCCCTTACTGGGGATCAAGCCCACAACTCAACCATGTGCCCTGACTGGGAATTAAGCAGTGACTTCCTGGTTCATAGGTCCACACTCAACCCCTGAGCCACACCTGTAGGGCTGATGCCATTCTTTAAGGTCCAGTTCAAATCTTGATTGATTACTTCATCCTGCATTGATAAATTTTCAAATTATATAGTTCTAGAAATAGCCACAATATTTTTTAATACTAAACTTCATTTATGTCAAAAGAACTTAAAACAGTTATGAGATGCAGTTTAGCCACTTATTGTATCCGTAAGATTTTAAAAGCATTATAACTTTCAGTATGGCTTATAATTGAGAATCTACACTTCTGTATACTCTAAGTAATACTACAAATTGGCAAAAATGTTCTGGGGTTGGGGTAAGTTTGCCAATTTGTTTAAATAGTTTTTCAATGGATGTACCTTCTGATCAACTAAACATATTTCTAAAAATATATTTCAAGATAATTGTTCAACAAATAAGCTAAGATGTGTATACAAGGATGATCACAATACCCTTTTTAATCACATGGACACTAAAAGAACAAACAAACAAAAAAGCACAATAACAGGAATTGGGTTAAATTATGACACATCAATATAATGATCTACTTTATAACACAACATAGTGATACAGAAAGAGAACCACAACATATTGTAAAGATTGGTGTACAGAACATTGTATAATCCCAAAGTGTGATGTGTAGGTAGTGTGTATACACATACTTATGTGCATCTCCTTACTTTTTTAAAGAAAACACTTTATCAATCACTTTAATTATATAACCTTCCCCCAAATCCAAACATGGTAATAATAAACCTAACTGGGAGACTTTAAGGGTACTTGAGTTGAATTAACAACAACAAAAAAAGATGTTTTAAATAGATTCTGTACCTTATATGACACATTATTACACTGTGCATGTTCAAAGTTGTACCTGACTTGAATTCATCCATAGGACTAAGGAAAGCTATTAATATCAGAGAAGAATACATTCGAAGTGAATCACAGACTTCCCTTCATTTAAAACCAGCATTTGCATTTAAATTCTGAGCAGCAACAAGGGGAGAAAAAAAAAAAGAACCTGTCTATTTAGATTTTGGATTAATACCCATACCCGGGTATAAATACTCCCTCCCCTACCCTGTCTTTGTTTGGAAGGAACATCTGACATGAAGCAGTCAAGAGTCATTTAATGACTGACATTGACATAACTTTGCCACAAGCAACTAAAGCAATTACCAGGGCTGGTTTGGGCACAGCTGAAACACCTTGATAAGGCAGCAGTGAAAAATGACACACCACACAACCTGAATGGTTTCATCATTACAACACTAAATCAGCATGCATGTCTCCAACACACTCATTCTGTCGATAATGGAATAATCAAACATAAAGGAGGAGTGTTGCCTCCAATTTCTGCTGACAGTCTGAAATGAAAATAATATGATACATGCCTGTGATGTGTCTTTTACGTGTATTTTAGTCAAAATGTCTTTAATTTAGTGTCCCATGAACCACTTCCTATTTTAAAACCTCATGGACCATAGTTAATAAGTACTATATAAGAAAACACTGTATTTATTTGATTGCTCATTTCTTCAGAAACAGTGATATTTAATACCCTTAACAAATACTAAATCTGAAGATAGGACATCAAATTAGATCCATGTCCAGTTGGTAAGTACTGATCTATTTTAGAGAGAATACAATAAGTCATGGTCCCAACTTTTGATTTAGGGTTTCTCTCTCTCTCTCTCTCTCTCTCTCTCTAATGATCAAAGGCTCAACCAACCAGAAGTCAGTCCTGCAGTCAGTGCTGGACTGCCACCACTGCAGGCGCGGCGACCCACCACTGACTGCTAAGGGGGCTGCGGATCAGGCCAGGAGAGAGGCCTGGAGAGAGAAGCATGGTCTGATTCTTAGCCTCTGAGGCAGCTGTTGCCTCTCTCTTTTCCTCCAGGCCTCCACTGGGGCCCGATTTTCTAATCAGGCCCAGAGATAGGCCTGGAGATGCTGACTGTCATAGAAACCAACCAATCAGAACCAAATCTGGGTGAAGCGCGAGGAGCCAATGGCTGCCTAGGAGGTGGAGCTTTTGACACTGAGTGGCATAGAAACTGACCAATCAGAACCTAATCTGGGTGAACTGCAAAGGCAGAACCTAAGGTGGGGGCTAAGGAGGGGATTTAAGGGCAACAGCCCTTTGGTGAAAGGTGTAAGAAAGTGGTTCAATTTTTTAATGACCAGTTTGGCAGGATAGTGCATATAGCTGGCTATCCATTCAGATATAAGGATTATGTATTTTTGTCTGCCAAGAGCATCTCCTCCTGCTGAAAAAGGTTCTCCTCCCCCCATTTAAGCAATACTATCCTATATAATCTATCTATACCAATAAAAGGGTAAAATGCTAATTAGACCAGGTCAACCAGCCATCTTCCGGATGTCCAACTTCCTTCCTGAAAAAGTCATGGTGGTGGGGGCTGAGGCAGAGGCAGTTAGGGGAGATCAGGCCAGCAGGGAAGGGCAGTTGCGGGCAAAAGGGCAGTTAGGATGATCAGGCAGTCAGAAAGAGGCAGTTAGGGGTGATCAGGCAGAGAGGTTAGGGGTGATCAGGCAGAGGCAGTTAGAGGCAATCAGGCAGGTAGGCAGGTGAGCGGTTAGGAGCCAGTGGTCCCAGATTGTGAGAGGGATGCCCAATTGCAGAGGGTTCAGACTGGGCTAAGGGAACCCCCTCCCCCATTTATAAATTTTATGTACTGAGCCACTAGTGTGTGTGTGTGTGTGTATAAATTTATATCAGAGAGGAAGAGAGAGGGAGAGACAGAAACATCAATGATGAGAGAGAATCATTGATAGGCTGCCTCTTGCATGCCCCACACTGGCAATCTAGCCTGCAACCCGGGCATATGCTCTCACCAGGAATCCAACCATGACCTCCTGGTTTCATAGATTGGCACTCAACCACCGAGCCACATCAGCTGGGCAGGGCAAATGTACTTTAGATACCAAGGTATGATATCATTTACTCCAAGAACTGCCGTTTGCTAAATAAAAGTGAAGTATTTTTTGTATCACCGCTTAATGACCTAAATCCTGATTATTTATAGGTGACTACAATGTTTCATTGTTTCATTTTTACCAATCCCTTAGCTATCGATAGAGCTGCTCTCTTCTCCTGGCTTCCTGCCCCACAGGGCCAGATCCCACCCCCCACTCTTTCCATTCTGTAATTCATCTTCCCATGAACCACTCCCCTTTTTCCTTAAACACTGTACCTACATTCACAGAACAAAATTAACAAGTAAGCGGAGCATAATGCTTACATATAACATTTTTGGGAATTGGTGTATAGTCCAATATTGCTGAGTGCAAGCTGCGATCATACTGCTCTCCTGTGGTAGCGGAAACTAAATTCTCATGAAAATTAAAATGTCAAATATGTTTCACTTGAAAAAAGTCTGAAGAAATTCTGACAGGACTTCTTGATTCTTTACATATTCTGTTTATAGTAATATGGGGAGCACTTCCTCTTTTATGATCATAATTACCATACTTGAATTTTAAAATACAAAAATAGCACTTAGTCAATAAAAATGCACTTTACTAGAATAACAGAAATTGGAACTATGTGGTACAAAAGGAACTTTGGATGGTTGTTAAGTCACTCCCTCATCCAAGGACAAAGCGACATTAAGCATTCCAGGTGACATAGGAACCTGTCCAGTATCCCCCATTAAACCCTTCCCGGTATCCCACATTCTCGGTTTTATCAAACTGAAATATTAAAAAGGCCAGGGACAATGTGGTTTTTTGAAAGTGAACAACTGGGCGCAGCTTAGAGGAACAATAATGTAGAATTCAAACTCCACCGCTCACCATGCATTTTCCCTAAGAGAGCTGAACTCTGACTCTGGTGTGATTGACTCACTAGCACTGAACCTTCCTGCCTGTTGGACTGTATCCACTCCTCACACTCAGGGCCAGCTCCCCAACCGAAGCTCTACATCTGTGACATTTGATTCCTGTAAACCTTTTCTATATTTGATTTTTTAAAGTATTTCCATAGTTTCAAGACATCACATTATTTTTAAACCAAATTAATAAGTAAATGCTGAAAGATAACATTTTTCCTAAAATATCTTACTGGGAATAACCAGGAACAGACCACAAAGAAGTAAGGAAGACATCTTATAAATTTACCTCCATGAAAATGTCTTGGGATAAACTTTATAACAGAAGAAGCATTAATTATGAGCCTATGTAATTAATTCATTCTGAAATACATTAACTGATAATAGTATCTGATGTATTGCTTCACCACCATCTATTGAGAAACTATACATATGATATACATATTTGATTTCATATATATATATATGTGAGTGTGTGTGTGTGTGTGTATAATTTTAAATATATTAGGCACTAAGAATGCTCTATTTGAGAGATTTCCAATTCAATTTTTATTTATAATTTTAATATGCCATATGAAAAGAGGTAGATAACACAGGGAACACTATGCATTTTTTAGAGGAAAAATCCAATTTTCACTCTCCTTATTTTACTTTCTCTTTCCCCATATCATCAAAAAACCACACTTTAATTTGTCTCTCACTGAACTGACATGCTTGCTTAACTGAATAGCAGCTTTGCCAGCAGAGGCCAGACATCTAATATCCATGGCAAAATCATTTCCGATGTTTCTTGGACTCATGAAAAAGCAGTCACAGACACTACAGATTTAATAGTTATATTCAAACATTAGCTGGAATATATTTGATGTTTCCCTTAAGGTCATATATGGCAAAGAAAATGTGCCAGCACACCATCCACTACTTTAAATAAAAACACCAAGAACCCACTTTGGCTAGCTAAATGCAAAATTTGTCTCTAAAACATTATCTTTTATAGTACTGTTTCACATTCTTTCCTCTAAGATATATTTTATTGATTTCTTAAGGGCATTACTAGATTAATCAAAGGGTCAAAGAAACTAATTAATTAAATTAATTATAGTGCCCTCTTGGTAGATCCTTGCATGGTGAGCTGTGGATTAAATGTCCAGAGGTCAGTACAGAGACTTCTACAGGCATGAAAAGCATGCATACAGGCAAGCAGCTATGAAGTGCTCGCCACCTTCCCTCCCTCCAATCTATCCATGGCTGTTTCTTAAGCACCACAAATGTACTAGGCAGCATGCTGGGGGGAAAAGAACAAGGATGATGCATAATCCTGACTAAAAGGGTATGAGGATTTGCAGGTGAGACTACAAATTCAAGGGATGAAAGGCCAGTATGGTAACAGCTACCCCCAGACAACACAGGACAGGGGAGGAACCAAAGCTCCCTGGGGGGTGACAGTAAAGCTGAATCTGGGGAGGCCATGGAGGAGATAAACTAGCAAAGCAGGGGAAGTCACAGAAAATCAACTCTTCCGAAGTTTAGTTTATTTGGTTATAACTATAATCCAGGGTCTAAATGTGAACCATTGAGATATGAAGTTGAACAAAAAGGCAGGCACCCAATTTTAAAGGAATGGTGTTTCATGCTTAGAAGTGTGGACCTTATTCTTCAAACTAGCATTTGTCAAAGGATAAGGTGATTCTTGTATCACAAGTTTCATGAGATGCTTTGACAAAACAAAACAAAACAAAATAAAACAAAGAACACCCCCATGCCCAAGCAAGTTTAGTCAACACGGTCCACTACAGGGTTAAGAAGTCCTGAAGAACAGAGAGCCGTTTGATTATGTTAACCCAGCTCATGAAACACATATGATTGTGGAATCACCCTTAAATATTATGCAAATTGCAACAAGCTGAGCTAGCTGCTCAGAGAAAACACTTTGACTAATGTTGCTGTAGGAAATGAGGAAGGGTTGACAGACTTTAAACACAGGGCTTTGACAGAGCCCTTGCTTTGACAGTAGTGTGGAAATGAATGGGGAGGGAGCAAGAACACAGGTAAGGAAGCTAGGCCAAAAGGCTTTGCTCCCTAAAAATCACCCAGAGGGAATGGCTTCTAGGACTCTTCTAGTATTAGGATCCCATAATACTAAAAATAAAATCATTTAAAAATTGATTTCATAATCATTAGAAACAATTGTGGCAAACGGATAATAAATGATTTTTTAAATTTTGTCTTATTGCTTAAAGTATTACAAAGAGTATTACTAAATGTTTTGATCTTTGAAGTGCATTTGAAGGCACCCTGTACATTGAGCAGTTCTATTAATGAGCCAGGGGCTGTAAAACCATTACTGAGGTACAGTGCTTTTAAGCACTTATTACATTTAAGGGTGCTTCCCTAAAAAATCACTTAAAATATTAATGTTGAATTACCTTTCACACTGATCAGTATCACTGTTCTTTCATTTTAGCTGTCTCAGCCTACTATGTAACATTATGTCTTGCTGGCAAATGTTATTCCCACTCCCATGCATAATTTTTATGATCATCTTCAATAAATTGGTTAGGGCTTAAATCAGTTATACTTTCCAGCAATATACACATACTATGATAGACAATTAATGTTTATGAACACAAATGTTAAAGGATTCAATGACTCTTTCAATTCAGATAATGACAGAAATATCTTTAAAATTAACATTATCTGCAAGAACTTGCCTCACACTAACCAAAACACGGCAGTCATATCATCTCCCCTTCTAAGTTCCTTAAGGGCATCTAGGGGAATACTAATTCCCATGCCCTTTTAAGAGGCTTTCTAGAGTCAATATACAGGGTGGAAACCTAAGAGGAGTGGCTCAACTGGGTGTTGCTCTGTTACATTACAAGGCTTTATTATTGGCAAGTAAACTGACTAGGAGCTAGTAAGGCCAGGTTTATTGGCTGTAAAAGTATACATCCCAAAGGAAGACTTAACTGCACTCAGGCCCTTAATGGATCACCTGTTGGTTACATTTCCCATTTCTTCTCATTGTGTGAACTGTAAGAGAGAGCTCAAACTCCTGAAGCTGAGAGCTCAAATCAGATAACCACAGTCTTTCCTCTTTTAAATTAAAAACAGCCTAGCAGGCAAATATGTTGCTAATACCTCTGAGTAGGTGAGCATCTCTTGCTAATTGTGAATTAACATCAGTGTCAGCCTCTAAACACATTAATCAATGCATGCTTTCTTTCTTGTTTTTTTTTTTTTTTCTCCTGAGAGCACTGGATAATCCTACCTTAATATGAAGAGGTTAGGATAAGTGTCATCATAGTTCTTTCCTGCAAAAATGTTAACTTCCAGTTTCAATGACCCCTTGTTGATTCTCCTTTTCTTGCATCTCAGAGAATATCCTGCCAGCTCCTGAATATCGCACCAGCCTCAGCTTCACCAGCATTTCCCCAGGGAAGCTCTGCATGAACACAGGGCTCCTATCTCTCACTGGTCCATGCTTTCAGAGCACCCTGCCTTCCTCTTCTGTAGCATGGCCACATACAGAGTCATTTAAATAGCTGTTGGAGAGGTTGTGGAATAAAGGGGACCCTCATTCCCTGCTGGTGGGATATAGACTGGTACAACCACTTTGGGAAGCAGTCTGGCAATTCCTCAAAAAATTAATAGAGTTAGCATATAACCTACCAAGCCCACTCCTGGGTATATATACCTGAAAACCTCAAAATCATGTATTCTCAAAGATATATGCACCCCTATGTCACTGCAGCATTATTCACAGTGGCCAAGACATGGAAACGACCAAAATATCCCATGACAGAAGACTGGACAAAGAAAATGTGGTACATGTACACCATGGAAAAAAACTCAGCCATAAGAAAAGATGAAATAGTGCCATTTGCAACAACATGGATGGACCTGAAGAGCATTATGCTAAGTGAAATAAGTCAGTCAGAAAAAGCTTAGAACCCTATGATTTTACTAATATCTAATCTAATAAAAGAGCAATATGCAAATTAACCATCACTCCAAGACACCTAAAGCACGCCCACCAGCCAATCAGAGCGGCTGTATGTAAATTAACCCAGCCAACATGGCAGCCGGCAGCCACGGAGCAAGAGCAAACAGGAGGCTTCTGTTGCACCACCTATGGAGTTGAAACTGCCTGCCTAGACCGGCCGGGCCTCTGCTCAAGGCAACAATGTTTCAATTATAGAAGCCACAGAGCTGAAGCAAACAGGAGGCTTCATTGCCTGCCTAGGCCTCCGCTCAAGGCAACACAGTTTTTATTATAGAAGAAAAATAAACCCCAGAAACCTGATTCCAGCCAACCTCGCTGGGACATTGGGTCAAGGGGAGCTGTGGGCAGCTTGAAAACGGCCCCTCACCCAAGCTGGCCAGGCACCCCAGTAGGGACCTGAACCCTGAAGAGGCTGTGGGCAGCCTGAAAACAGCCCTCAGCCCCGCACCCAGGCTGGCCACACCCCCATGGGGTGAGGGTCCCGACTGGGGGACTTGGCCAGCTTGCAAACAGCCATCAGCCACTCACCCAGGATGGCCAGGCATGCCAGCAGGTGGGCATCCCCGGAGGGGTCCCAGACTGCGAGAGGACACAGGCTGGGCTGAGGGACCCCCCCCCCCGAGTGCACAACTTTTTGTGCACCGGGCCCCTAGTGTAGGACATAAAACTGAAACTTATGGACACAAACGGAAGTTTGATGATTAACAGAGGTAATTACCAGGAGTGAGGGAAGAAAGGGGTCCTAATATAAGGTGGCAGAAGATTTGACCTTGGGTGGTGGGCACACAGTGCAATATACAGATCATGTAACATAGAAACCCATACCTGAAACCTATATGTTCATGTTAACCAATGTGACCCCAATCAATTTAAAAAATTTTAAAAATAAAGGGGAAAATAAATAAATAGTGATGCTGAATGACTTGTTGAATGCTTGTCTTCACCCTGCCTAGCTCACAGGAGTCCTGGAGGAACCTTTATTTGCTAATTGACAGAATGCCTGTTTACAGCTCCACATATCCTCTCTTGGTTTTCCACACTGCATAGATACTACTGAATGGGGGAAGCTGCTATTAATCCTGCAATCAGAGATTCTAGATGAGATTTTGATGCAAAGAAAATTTTTAATATTAAAAGTGAGAGAAAACAGTTTTATATAAGTCTCTTAATGGATTAAGTTCTCCTTGCTAGCAGTTGAGCTTTCCCTGATTGCAAGATAAAGCAGCAGTTCATGAGACCTTGTATACATTAATCCATTTATGTGAGCAGATAACAATGGTCAGAATAAAATTTCTACAATTTAAAAAAAATCCAAAATTCAAGTAAAAGAGCATACCTCACCCTTTATATATTCAGGTGTCGCTCTACAGAATGGAGATTTTCCTAGATGAAAATTTTTCTCAGTTCCATTTAGGCCACCTGTAATTGTCTGGGCTTCATCATTAAGAATTAGAGATATTTTAGCAATAATTTTACATGACATTGCTTTAAGTGGAAAAAATATACATCTTCTCTTATATGTATACCCTGTAATATATTTCAATAATCCTTAAGGAGATAAAAAATGTTTGGTTATAGTTTCACAAGTAGCTTTTATTTAAACTGCTCTTGGGTATATACTAAAATAGACATGATATTTTGACCAAATATGGCTCCTAGATTTTTTTTTTATACTTTTTCTATCCACAAAATAGAAGCTAAAGTAAGGGGAGGAGGAGGATAGAGTGCTTGTTATTTTTCAAAGACAGCACTATACCAAAAATTACTTTAAATATTGTGACTACATCATTCCATATATCTAATGTCTTTGAAAGGAAGTACCATAGGTTTTGAAAAAAATATGTATGAATAATTTAAGACAGATTTCCACAGTTAAATTTACAGAGTTAAATATCAATGAATAGCACACTCACACGGTGTGCTGGCACTTTTTGTTGGGTCAAAGTTCCCCTAAATATGCACTGTTGGTAGTGCGTATTCCTTAAACATAAATGTTGCTCTAACTGTGATATGCTGACTATAGTAGAAGAGAACTAATTTCACACTTGGTTGTAAATAAAAATAAACACATTACAGTAATAAAATAAGTTGTGGTTTTCATGAATCAAAATATATTTATTTCAGAAATTATCATTATCATCATTACAACGGCCATCACTTTTTAAATGTTCCTTTTATGAGACACTTTGCTAGATGTTTTATACCACTGAAGGGCATCATTCTGTGACACCACAGTGAGTAGGCAGTTTTACCGCCACTGATAAAAATGGATGCTCAACTAAAAGATTCCAGTTTCAGTTTTCCATTAGGAATGCATTTGACCTAAAAAAAAAAATTTAGCAGCTACAACCATAAACATTCAACTTAAATACTGACTCTGCATTCAATACTAAAAGATCATTATGTAAACTGAAAATCAGATTTAAAGCTCAGAAAATCAAACTATTAGAACTAAAAAGTACTGATCCATTAGGAAAATTTGGTGCAAGAAACTCTATAACACCACAAGAGGCACAGTGCATGAAATTTGTGCTCGAGGGGAGGGGGAGTCCCTCAGCCTGGCCTGCACCCTCTTGCAATCTGGGACCCCTCAGGTGAAGTCCAAATGTCAGTTTAGGGAGGGATCAGGGGCTAAAACTGGTAGTCACACATGCTCTTGCAATCCGGGACCACTGGCTCGTAACTGTTGGCCTGCCTGCCTGGTCACTGCTAACTATTCGCCTGCCTGACTCATCACCCCTAATCCTTCACCTTCCTGCCTGATACCCCTAACTGCCTCTGCCTGTCTGCCTGATCACCCCTAACTATTTGCCTGCCTGCCTGATCACCTCTAACTGCTCTGCCTGCTGCCTGATTTCCCCTAACCACCTCTGCCTTGGCCCCTGCCACCATGGCTTGATCTGGAAGGACATCCAGAATGAAGTCTGGAAGATGGTTCAGCTTTCCAGTCTAATTAGCATTTTATGCTTTTATTACTATAGATTGAGGATCCATTTATATAAAATGATAGTCAAGAAAATGTGTTCTCCAGCACTTCACCCCCAATCCCAAACCCAGATGTGTTCAACAAGGGTTGAAAAGTCAACAAGAATAGCTACAGCTTATTCAATACATAGCATATAGTATGTGCTAAACTTAGTGCTCTGCTATTTTTCTTTCTTTTTAATTAATTAATCTCTACACTTAGAGAGTAAGTTACTTGCCTAATTATTAGGCAGAGTCTGACTTAGGGGCAAATTACTGGGCAGTTAGTAGATTTTCAATATTTATTGAATGAACAAGCAAATGATCTTTAGCCGCATTGTGTGAAGACCTGACTTAAGTCAAGCAACATTAAAGTGACTGAGGCAAGAGAGGAAGAAATAACTTTACCCTTAGCTGCTGACTTATACACATGAAGAGAGTTAAATAATTACACCACCACAAGTGGTTTAGTCTTTAGCAATCCAAAATGGCAATAACTAGCTTTCCTAACTTCTTTCCTCTTCTTTTAGTTCTGACAGTTCTTCGCTCATTAACCACTTACATGGAATTCTATTTTTTACTATAACTAAGTATTTCTTTCTTAGCTTTCTGTATCTTAAATCTTTCTTATCTTAAATCTTTCTCTCTTTACATTATTATTATTAGTAAAAATAAAAAAATTATTGGGAAATTAAGAAGGTCCTTTACTTAATGAACACATTTGTACACACATATGCATACACACGAAAACAGTTTCTTCAAATCCTTCCAGATATATTTGTATATATAAGCCTATCTCTGAATATTTATGAGTAATATATATAATATTCACACACACTTAAAAACACAATGCAATTATATTATCCATACTCTTTGAAAACTTAATTATTTATGTTTATCAATATATCTTGAATCTCATTTCAAATCATCACACTTTTTTTTATGGTTACATATCATTAAATGGATGTCTTGTAATTTATTTACTATTCTCTCCAGTAATTAATTCATTGGTTGTTTTTAGATTTGGTATTGCAAACAATAGTGCAATAAACATACTGGTACATAAATGTTTGCAAATTCATTCAAGTGTAAGCCTAAAATAAATCCCTACAGTTCAATTCCTGAGTCAAGAGCATGTGAGGGAAACACGTGTGTGCTCCACCTCGACAGCTGATTGGCATCTTCAAAATAGTGACACTACTTTCACTCCGAAGACTACTGCATGAAGGTTTCTCCATTCTCTCAACACTAAGAATCAACAACTTTTTAAATTGTTGCCAATATGATGAGTGAAATGTGAATAGTACTGTTATTTTCATTTTCTCTTCTGTTAGAACTTGAGATTTTCAAAGAACCTTTCAATTCAGAATACCTGGCATGACTTAATCCAAGTCAGAAGAATGTTCAGAGAAGTGGCTGAGTACAGTCTGTAGCAGCTGAAGATGGCAACAATGAAAGAAACATTTGTCATTGTAATGACATCAGAAACATTATGGATAATTTACTTATGTACCTTAATCATACGGTAGCATCTTTCTTTCTAAACTATATTTGCCAACTCAATTTCCCATAGCAAGGGAAACATTCTACTATCCAAAAACATTCAACAGTCAATATGACAACAACCACATGTCTATATGCTTAAATTTTTAAAAAAATTCTTAAATTAAAAAAATATATAAAAAATAAAAAGAAGACTGCTGAATCCCATATTCTTTATATATGCCTGCAGGTGGGTTTGGGGCTTTTAAAAAGCATGACCTTCTTGCAAATAGAAATACAGGTTATATACCTGAATAATCACATAGGTGATTCTTATGTACCTTAGAGTTAGAGGACTCCTACTTGCATTATTTTATTATTTCAAAGTATTTTTATTTAGAATCAGTTAAATATATAGACACTTCCAAAAATACTTTCATTTTTGAGTGTTTAACCAAATAATTTTATTTGCTGACTTATTTACAAACATTTCAAAACAACCATATAAATATTTCTATTATTATTCCAGTACTATATGGGGGTACAGCTAATGCTTAGAGGGAATGTTCCTTCCTCAAGCCACGGATCTAGGGAGTAGCAGAGGATACTGAAACACAGCCTCTCGGGCCCAGGATTTCTATTGCTTTCTGTAGCTCTAGAATTTTAGAATAATAAAAAGTCAATGTTGGTAAGGGGCTTATATTATAGCCTTTTCGCTTCAGCTACTACTTTTAGAAATGTAAATCACTCATCTTAAACATGTTTTACTCCTACATCTAGCACAGCCCTTGCCTTTAGTGGGCAATTCTATTTAGTTCTAAGTTTCTTATAACACATGAGATACTAGACCATGTTTCTTGATATGAAGCCTGTGTGTGTGTGTGTCTGTGTGTGTGTTGTCATCACTTAAAAAGAGGGTACAATACAATTTTACACTGACCAAAAACTGCTATCATTGCATTTGAATTCTCAAACATAAGAATGGTTTAGGTTAACTTTAAAATCCAAAATTATTAAGAAGCAGATCTGTCTCAGAAGCAGATATATTTAATCAGACAAAAACTCAAAACATAAACATTAAGTACATCTATTTAGTAAACCTTTATTAATGTGTGCCAGTATCTGTCATATTCTTTTTAAAACTTTTGGTGCGAAGAAATTCATTTCATATTTAGATATTCACTTGTCAGACAGTTTGTAACTTTGTTCTCTGCCCAAAGGTATAATGCTAGGGACTACATGGGGTTCCAATTTAAAGCAAAATCCTACTGCAAAGGAATGATGAGATCTTGTGAGCCACATATCTCCATGTTATAATCGATATCACTTTATGAAACTTACCAGGAAAATCATCATTATAAGTTTCAGGAGCCTTTTCATGAGCTTGCTTTCTATTCTGTATCATCAGTCTCTTTGATCAGACAGTTTTTCTATTACCAGTCCCTCATATAGAGTAGTTTCTAAATAAACGTTTGTTAATGTTTAGATTAATAAATAGTTCTTACCAAATATTATAATATTAAATGTATTTCTCAACCCTGGATGTACATTAGAATCTGCTTACCACTAAAATTTAGTAATACCTTTACCTGATTCCAACAGAATTCTGTTTAACCCTATTCAATTAATCAGGGAATGTGCCTAGGTTTTATTTTTTATTATATATATATATATATATATATATATATATATATTGATTTCAGAGAGGAAGGGAGAGGAAGAGAGAGATAGAAACTTCAATGATGAGAGATAATCATTGATCAGCTGCCTCCTGCATACCCACTTCTGGGGATCAAGCCTACAACCTAGGCATGTGCCCTGACCAACAGAACCATGACCTCTTGGTTCATAGGTGGACATTCAATCATTGACCCACACTAGCCAGGCTAAGGTTTTACTTTTGTTGTTCATTTTTCTGGTCTGTTTATTTCCACTTGATTATATGTCTTGAGTATTTTGGTGTCTCTTTAAAAGATATTTCTATAAGGACATCAAATTCAAGACATTATGAGGTATTTTTTTTCTCCCACATTACAGATGAGTTTACTGAGTCTCAGAGTTGATTTTTTTTTTAGCTAGTATGATGAAAAATCAAGATCAAAGCATAGTCATTTTTGCCTGGACAGTGTGACTCCCCGGTCGAGCACTGACCTATAAACCAGGGGGCAGCCAATCAATGATTCTCTCTCATCACTACTGTTTCTATCTCCCTTCTCTTCTCTCTTTATCTCTGAAATAATTTATATATTATTAGTAATAATTATTAATATACATTAATAAAGAAGAAATAAAAGCATAGTATTTCTTTGCAGATACTATGCTCTGTATTTCTGCCACTAAAACCCAACCCAGGAGAAAGGGTACTTTCTATTTTCATTCATGCCAGGTGGGTCATCAGTTTGACATATACTCTAACAGTCTTCTGCCAGTCCTTCATTTTAAAGGAAAAGAACAGATAGAAGTAGCACCTATCAAGTTTCTTTAAAGATCTTATGTAAATGAAGGTAGTTTTCTAGAAGATTGCCTTTAATGAATTCAAATAATATTGCAATAACCATCAGATTTACCCTCCTCTTCTTTAGCATCTCTCACCCCAAGTCCAGGTCTAGAGACAGCTGAAAAGAAGAACAGAAGAGTTTCCCAGAGGTAAATAGTAAGATTAAAACTGTATTCAAAGACCACAATGTGAACAGATTGGACAAACAGACTGACTCTCAAGGACAAAGATTGGATTTACATATCCTTCCAGAATCATAGGACCAGGAGTTTTGTAAAACAAAATTAACTAAATATTCATTTGATGTATTTTCATGTCATATCTGAGAGCATTTAGAGGTGACAATAATTATTTAACACTTTAATCACTGCCACGCAATTAGAAGTTCCACAAACATGTTAATCCTTGATTTACTGACCTTTTCCAAAGAGTTAATTTTTGACTCTAGCCGGTATGGCTCAGTGGATAGAGAGATGGCCTAGGGACTGAAGGGTCTCAGGTTCAGTTCAGGTCAAGGGCACATGCCCAGGTTGCAGGCTCAATCCCCACTAGGGGGGATGCAGCAGGCAGCCAATCAATGATTCTTTCACATCATTGATATTTCTATCTCTCTCTCCCTCTCCTCTGAAATCAATAAAAAATTATTAAAATTTTTTCAAAGATTTAAATTTCAAAATACCTATCTTAACAGGCCCTTAAAACATACATATGAAAGAAAGTTAAGGATTGAAAAATAACTCTCACAGCACAGGGAATTGTATTATAAGTAATTAAAAAGCTATATTTTACTTCCTAAATTGTCTTGGAAATGAAAATTTTTAACTCAGTGCTTTTAAAAGTGTTTGATTTCCATTTTTGCCTGATTAGGGAACTTTATTTAGCATAATAAAAAGAGGTACAATATTTTAATTCAATAAGGAAAAATATTATTTTTCATATTTCTGTCCTTTGAATTACAAAAGTCATGCTGTGCTGACAATAGGGATTCAAGAACTGTGTAAAGTTTCTAACATACAGTGAATGAATATCCCTGATTCCTATTCCAGCACAATCTCACATTATCAATATTAATCTGCAATATATGTGTATATGTACAGATACATATATATTAATAAATTCATATACGCATTCAAATTATGCTATTTATTAATAGCAAAATTAAAATGAGTTAAAAATGTTTACTCTAAGATACTAAGACAGGTAGAGCAAGGCACAGGTAATGAAACAGGTATGAAATCTAAAGGATTTCTGGCTTTGTTACTTCAAAAATTAGAGATCCTGATCAAAGTACTTAATATGTTTGTGTCTCAATTAACTCATTGATAAAATAAGGTTAATTTTGTGTGAGAATTTTAAAACATAGTATAAGCAATATATTACCAGTAGAGCTTAAAACGTAAGTACTAAATAAAGGCTGGATATAGATAGTTATTATTGTTGACCTACATTGCTTTAAAAACACTCCATCAATTAAGATAATTTTAGGCTAATAATATGATTACTAACTGACTCAATTCAGGTCATATATAATTAGGATGATCAATTCTACCAGTTTCCTGGGAGCAAAGGAATTAAGTTCCTCAATCTCAGAACATTGTGTTGAAACTGTTGGTATTTGAATTCCCAGACAAACCAGGAGTCAGGCTCTATAAATAATAGAGGAAGAGTAGCAGAGTAGTGGGAAACAAGGGAAATAAAAATAATTTAATCATGGGTGTCTTTAGCCATTGTTAAATGGCCATGAACTAGAAAAACCACCACCATCAGCTTCTCTAACTCCCAAGACCAATCACTGTGTTAAGCCTTCTCTTCCCTGGAAAGACTGCTGCCTATACTCAAGACTTAAAAGTGCTTCAAGTTTCGATTTTTAGCTGTTTTGTGCTTACTACTCTAGAATTTAAATATTGTACAAATACTACTGAATATTTCTTCTTAAGTAAGTAGGACATTTCAGGAGAGAAATAAAAACTTTAACAAAGAAGCAGATGGGAATTCTAAAATTGAAAAGAAAAGAGTTTCTGAAAAACTATGAGCTTAACTTCAGGTTGGAAATAGTTGAGGAAATTCAGTAAACTTAAAGGCAGATCAATAGAAATAATTCAGCCTGTAAGTGAAATAATAAAAACTGAAATAAAATAACCAGATATTCAGGAAATTATGGGATAATATCAAATGAAGAAACAAACCCTCAGACAAAAAGAATTTAAAAAATGAGAAAAAACACACAGAGATTATCAAAATGATGAATGTAAAAGGAAACATAATTACAGAGCCCATAGGCATTCAAATAAAAATAAGGGACTTTTATGACTAATATTATGCTACCAAAGATGACAACTTAGGATTTGAAGACATTCCTTGAAAAATACAACTTGAGAAAACTAAACCAAGATAGTAAATCTGAAAAGTCAATGTCTTTCAAAGCAATTATAATTGTATAAAAATAAAATCCTTCCCATGAATAAACTTCAGGCACATACACTTTCACTTTTGAGTTCTATTAAACATTTAAGGGACAAATAGTATTGATCCAATATTACACATATCTTCTAGAAAATAGAGGAGGAGGAAACACATTATTTCCTAGAAAATAGAGGATGATCATTATGTGGCCTGAATAATCCTGATACTGGAATTTGACAACCATATCACATGAAAAGAAAACTGCAGATCTGTAGACCTCATGTACATGAACACAAAAATTTTCAAGAAAATACTTGCAAAATGTATCCTGCTAAATATAAAGATGATAATACAGAGTTTATCCAAGGAAGTCCAAATTTCATCCACATTTAAAAGTCAATCAATCTAACCCCCCATATTAACAAAGTAAAAACAAAACAAAACAAATGACCATCTCAATAGTTGCAGGAACAAGATTTGACAAACACTGTCATTAACACTATGATTGACACCACTAAACATTGGCAATCATGTGGAAAATCTGGAAATATGTGTTGCTGGTAAAAGTGGAAAATTTTAGAACTAATTTAGGAAAGTTTAACATTTTTTGTAAACTTAAACATGATTACTGTATTACCAGAAATTAATGTGAGCCAATAAACTTACTACGCTATATTAATACAGTAGATGACTACTCAAAAATTTAAAAGGAACAAAGTACTTTTTTATGCAACCATATAGATGAACCTCAAAAACATTATGCTTTATTTAAAAGAGCTGGATTCAAAACAGTAGTACTACATGCTACCAAATGAACAGGCACAATATATTGTGAGATAAATCAGATTAATGGTTTGGTGAAATGGAGGCTGGGAGGAAGAATTGAAATTGGGTCATAAAAGAATCTTGATTTGAATGATGATAAAAACAGTGATAATATAGATCAAAACATCACATTTTATATTAACAACATGTTGTTATGTAAGTTAACTCACAATTAAGTATTATTTTTAACCCACCAACACAGGGATTATTTGACTAGGTTGACTATATGTGTTAATTAAACACAACCTCCCTCCTGCACACAGATATTCATGTCCTATGCAATCAATAAGTTTTTTGATTATAAAGAAGAGTCAAAACTACAACCAATCAAGTTATTGGGCCACTGAGAGGTGAAAATTACGTAATAGTTTGAATAAATATAAATTATACGTGGAAATATAACATTATCTATGTCTGGCCCTGGCTAGGTAGGGCTAGCATATCTTCCCAATATACCAAGGTTGTGGGTTGATTCCCAGTCAGGGCATATGCAAGAGGATACCAATGAATATACAATAAGTGAAACAAAAAATTGATATCTCTCTCTCTCTCTCTCTCTCTCTCTCTCTCTCTCTCTCTCTCTTTCTCTGTGTGTGTGTGTGTCTCTCTGTCTCATCCTATCTCTCTTTCTCTCTCTTTATTTTTCCTCCCCTACCTCCCCAAACAATAAAAAGAAAAACACATTGCAGTAATAGTGAAAGGAATGCGCCTTGCTTTACATTATCATCATCAAAACCTCATAAATCTACTGTAATGGAACCCTTTAATTTGGTGCCGTTTATTTTGGCTATAAAAATTGTTAATAGCTGCTATATCTTTCAACATTATTTGATAACTTTTTCATATCTTGATTTACTTGCTGACACTGAATACATTAAATAAGTTTCCTTTTCTTGTATTCCCTTCACAATTATTCCAAAATTGGCTGAAATAACTTTAATCAATTGACTAGATATTTTTGGAAAGGTTCTGAACTATTTTACATGGGTTTACTGTTTCATATAATTCCGCTTTTCTTTATGGTCCCTTGGACAGTTTTATTAACAACAACAACAAGAAAACACACAACAAGGTCATAGGTACTTTAAAATTGCATTTTTTACTGTTATAAATTATGAAGATGGTAATCACACTAGCACTTATATTTTTTAAAAGAATAGGATACATTTGTATTCACATAAATCAATCCAAATTCATATACATATTCAAATTCACACACACACACACACACACACACACATATTTTGTAAGGTAAAATTATCAAATTAACCATGGTACAACATAAACACAATTCTCAAACTTGAATCTTTGCCATGTAAAGATAACTAAACTAAAGAAAGCAAGTCCTTCTTTCTATTGTTACCTGAAGGCAAGTCTTACAGGTTCAACATAACAGTTTCAGATTCCACTTGTAGCAGGTGTTTGTAAAAATATTGACTTCACTAGCTACCAGTGAGTCCTTCCTCCCTCCAAAGTTAGGTGGCTAGTGTACACATGGATTTTCAAGGTAGTGTTCATGCTCTTTCCCTTGTGCATCATTCCCTTGATATAGAATTTTACAACCATTGTAGTAAAAATGTTTAAACAGAGAACACTTTGGTATGTTTGTAAGTGGGATCCATCATTCACTGCCATTCCACCAAGAAGTTATATTTAAACCTTTGCACTGCCTTGCCTTATCAAAGGAGCAGTTTGGCATTTGGTATTTGGAAACAGCTGTAAAGCTGCACCATCTGCACCACTCTGTTTCAAGAGGGACATCAATTTTTATCCTTGCTGGATCCTGTAGGAATACTCTGCTCAAATCGGAACATGCATGGCTCAGTTATAATTCAGTCATCTAACGGTGGCCACGGGTGTCTGTGGCAGACGGAAGCACTTGTGTTCATGCATTTGGGTAAAAATGGAAACTGTTGCCTGATATTCACTCACAAAGGCTAACTTACACTGGCTGAAAAAATAACCGGTTATGGTGTTTCCTCAAAATTCATTTTGGCAATTTGTCTTTTTAAGGGAACAGTCTAGCCTCCACTTGATGATAAAAGCACGTTTCTTTATCTATGAGTTGTATTTGGGAGAGCAAAGAGTAAACTCACCTACCCTAAAGCATTTGCCATACATAGAAATTAGGTATTCCAACTACAAAAGTATAGATTGAGCTCTTTTTCTTTAAAAATAATTAAAGTACAAAAAAAATCACTGGTGAATCAGAGCATTAGAGAAAATCAGAGAACTATTAGTAAAGAAGATAGTACATTTGAGCAAAAAATAAAATAAAAATATTTATCTACAAATAAATGAAAATGAATGATTTCCTCTAAACATACCAAAGAATAACTGAGCTGAAACAACATATAAAATGCAAATTTTGCATTGGAAATGCACTCTTTCCTGGCTGTGAATATTGTTAAACTTTGGGTAAAAGTGTGATATTGCATGAATAGGAATCCCTGTCTCAATAGCCAATCCAAAGTTAAAATGCCTTCACTTTGTGAAGTACTTTGAGATAAAATTTTAAGGAACTAATATTATTTTTACTACCTGGCAACTTCTGATGCTCTGATAGCTCCTAGAGAAGTTTGGATATCCTAAAGCTGAAAAAGGTTTAACTCAGGACAATGTCATAGAACTGAAAACATTACATCAAAAAAAGAAGTACTTGGCACAATACATATTATTATTTAGAAGATGAAAATATGTATGAGAAATGGCTGGATGAGCTGCCCGAAACAATGATGCATTTGTGTAGCTGTGTTTTGTTTTTGTTGGTTTTTTTTTTTTAGATTTCAGTTACTTCCTGGTGTTATTTGCTCTTAAACATGACATGTGCATCTTTAGTTAGATAATACAATTGCACATGCAATTTCTTTCAATTTACAACATTTCTTTGAGAATCCTAATACAGTCACGGAAGCCACAGACATAGGACAGACAAACTCACATATGATACTGATAACCATAGGACACTTTCAAGGGAGCCAGTGACACCCGAGGGAGAGGAATCAAGGTTAGCAAACCACAGGCCTCATTCATCACATTCCGACAACTGCCTAAATAGAGTGTCTGGTTCTCTCTCCACAAGCTGCTGGTTTATGTATAAATGTGCCAGGTGCATGAACACGATTTCTAGATATCAGTGTGTCTTCCTGAATCAGTATTCTAGCATTTCCCTCCTAAGCACTTGAATATTATGAGCTGCATATAAAGAAACATAAATGTGATGCTTTTAAAAGTAGGCTGTTCTAACCCAAATTTAAATAGCTTAACTGCTCCAAGTAAAATCTTTCCCTTTCGCAGATGTATTTCTATAGAGAAAGTCACATAAGGTATTCTAGTGTGTACAAAAAACTGTGATAGTCCAAATCTTAGCAAATAGCTCCTGAAACAAAAATATCCGTACTGTTGAACATTTATTTATTGCCAACCTATTGGAATCAGGCATAGAATGTCATTGGAAAATGAGAACTTAAATTCTGAAAAGGGAGAGGGGAATCAGATCAGGTCTTGGTAAAGTTTAAACCTAGTTTCTCCAACAAAAATTGGTGGAGACAATAAAGGGTCCATCTTCCCTCCATGGAGTTCTTCCAAGGATACAAGGGGATAGAAGTTCCAAACTCAAAAGCCGCTAGGCCACCACCACCTTCTGTTCTGCAGAATAAAATTTCCCACAAATGCATTAACATCGCCTGAAACCCAATATATCCTAATACACTGGCTGAGTTTGGAGGCATGCTCCTGTTCTGTTTATTTGAGTTTAGTAATGGCTGTGAAGTTATGGGTCATGCTGACAGCAGCTGGAGGCAAAGGGCAAAAAGTTGGGAAACAGGAAAGACAAGTTTGTTGTAGAGACTAGAATGAAATCATTGTTGAATCTATGCATTAACATGACATTGTAAAAGCCGTCAACCAAATACTGAAATGTTACAAAGAAATTCACAGCTGATCAATACACATGGACTACAACCAAGACAGGAAAATCTATGAAGGTGTTTCTATGAAATCTTTGAATTAGACAAACAGGAAGAGACGAAATACATTTTTACTTTGTTTTTTTTTGTGAACCAGTTATTGAAAGAAATCAACTCTCACAGATTTAAAATGTCTGAGATCAATCAGGACTTCTATATGGTTTTCCTTTTCTGAAACTGGAGTTTTAATGGTGGTTATAGTGGTTATCTGTTTTTCCGCCATTAAAGTTTCAATTTATCATTAAGCCCAGTGGTTCTCAGCTCCGGCTGAACATTGAAATCACCTGGGGAGCATTTAAAGAATACGGATGTCCATGCCCAGGCTCAGATTCTGACTTAATGAATGTACACTAGAGTATGGGCATTGGTGTTTGTTAATGGCTCCCCAGGTAATTCGAAGGCACAGACAGGTTTGAGAACCACTGATTTGGCTCTTAGTTTGAAGGACTATAAAGTGAAGAGTTCGCCGGAACAGGTAGAGCAAAGCTACAACCCAGACTGATTGGAGACCCAGGCAGGTTCCCTCGTCTATTCCACATGCACTACCTCGTCTAGACAGCATGCTTTTGGGAAGGAACTGTGAGACAGAGGTAGTATGGGTTATGTTGAGGGAATTCTAAATTAGATTCAGAAAGAGTCATTTGCCTCTTTCTGGTGGTTGAACCTGGATAATACATGGTGAGGTGGAAGTAGGTTTACAGTTGTTCATATGGAAAGCAATTCAATCCTATATAATGAAAGGGTAATATGCAAATTGACCCTAACAGCAGAACCACTGGGAATGACTGGTCACTATGACACACACTGACCACCAGGGGACAGACTCTCAATGCAAGAGATGCTACCTGGTGGTCAGTGCATTCCCACAGAGGGGGCTCTGCTCAGCCACAAGCCAGGCTGATGGCTGCCAGCACAGTGGTGGTGATGGGAGTCTCTACTGCCTCCTCAGCAGCTCTACAGATGTCCAACTGTAGCTTAGGCCTGCTCCCTACTGGCAAGTGGACATCCTCCAAGGGCTCCCGGGCTGCCAGAAGGATGTCTGACTGCCCACTTAGGCCAGATTCCCTGGGGAGCGGGCCTAAGTCTGCAGGTGGACATCCCCCAAGGGGTCCCAGACTATGAGACGGCACTGGCCGGGCGGAGGGATCCCCTGAGTGCACAAATTTTTGGGGCACTGGGCCTCTAGTAATTAATAGATAAGAATACAAAAATAAACTCTGTGTTTTGCATATGCACACCTGTAACCCTACTTCTGCCCCAACTACCCTCTATTAGTAAGAATAAATGTGCAGCCAGGATTGACACTGTGAAGCAATCCAGTTTGTAGCAAATGAGAAAAGTCCTTCCAAGTGGTTGCTTCCAAGGCCTACCCTATACCACCGACCTTCCTGAAATGAAGATGTTGCTTAGACCAGCTTCTTTTTTTTTTCTAATAAAGCCTCTGTTTTATTCAAAGAAAAAAAAATTTAGAAACTACAAAGCAAAATTTTTAGAATCTATGAAGCTTGTCTTTATTTCCTAAAATAAATGGGGAAAAAAAACAAATAAGAAAACCCTGGTAGTTTTTAAAATTAAAGCATTTTTTATTTTTGTAACAAGACAATTCCAATAATTTTGTGCTTTTTAAATATCTCATCGGCAGGTTCTGTGGCCACGTTTACCCAAAGAGAATTAGGCAGCCTTCACTTGAAAGTGGTTCATGAGTGACCTTTCAGAAATCGGCACATGCATGTTTAAATGTAGCGACTGAGAAAATGTCTAATATTTGTGGGCTTTGGTTTTGCTCATGCACTTAACACTTTTTTATGAATTCAGATTTTTCAAGGAAGTCTTAAAGCAGGAACATCTGCTAACCTGCAATTACGAGTGCTGACAGTATATCATCAGAGTACACAGAAGCAGGTTCAAAAAAATGTGACTTTGAAGGAAACGATGACAGGCCTGAGCACAGAACAGAATGTAATCATGCAAAGGTGTGCTCGTGCATCTTTTATGTGTTCAGGTATTTGGACTGAAGTTAAGATACTTAAGGTGCCTATTAACCTTAACCAGTTATTGAATTGACTGGAAATGTTTTTTAAAATAAAAATAAGCACATGTTGCCTTTTTTCTGAGTACTCTAGCAGCTACTGACAGAGAAAATGAATTTGATCAAAGAGAATTCTGCTTCTAAAAATGATGGTCAGTGTTTTGCTTTGTATAAAGCCCTTGCCATTTTTTCAACTGTCAAACTGAACTTCTGTTTTCTCTCTGTTAGAAAGCCTCTCTCTCTCTCTCTCTCTCTCTCTCTCTCTCTCTCTCTCTATATATATATATATATATATATATATATATATATATATATATATATTTTTTTTTTTTTTTTTTTTTTTTTTTTTTTTTTTTTTTTTTTTTTTTCACAACTCCAAGCTTTTTCTTTTTTCAATTTCTTTGAGGAGCCCAATTACAGTGAAGGCTCACTCTAAGGTGTGGCTACTAGTATATAAAAATGACAAAATCTCTTTGACACTTCAATAATTGACTAGTATTGACTACAATATCTCTGTCTAAAACCCAGTTCCTTTCTAGAGCAAAGAGCTTGATGGTAAGGGTTACTTATTTTGGAACCCAATTACGTAACTACATCTATAACATTTCTCACCTTGCTTTATTAAAATCTGTTTGGGAAAATGAAACAGGTTAGGGGCTAGAAAATTAACTTAAATCAGTTAAGATTTCTAAGAGCTTACCCCAAAATAAAGTTTTAGTATAGAGTTTTTGAACTACATCAGTAAGAGTTTGGGAATCCAATTATTTGGTAAGTTGGTCATTCAAATTTATGAAAAAATATGAATTTTTCTAGACAATAATTTCACTGGTATAGCTATTCCTGGATGCTCCATTATTTTATATGAAGAAAGATAATTTTATGTATTTATTGATTTGAGATGAAGAGAGAGATAGAAAGAGAGAGTTGATTTGTTGTTCCACTTATTTATGCATTCATATGTTGCCTCTTGTGTGTGCCCTGACTGTGGGATTGAACCTGCCACCTTGGAGTCTAGAGGATGACAATCTAACCAACGAAGCAACCTGGTCAGAGCCTTATTTTATGCAATTTTTAAAATAGGGGAATCTAGTCACCAAAACTGCATATAGAGGCTGAATCGCATAATGTGCTGTGAAATAAAGTTACAAACGATCCTGGGTATTTATAATATTGCTTTTAACCACATGACAGGAGTTGCTTCCCTTTTCTTCCTAAAATAATAGATTTCCGCTCTACAGAAACATAACTGTTCAAGATTTTTTAACTAAAGCATACAGCTACATTTAATTATACACATATGTGGTATTTCACCTGCATTCCAGAATAATTCTGGAGTTCTTAAGGAAGAAAGCCAGAGAGAAATTTCATAAAACTTAACAGAAGCTAAATTGGCCTAAGAGTCTAAGTATTCTCAGAAATGGCAGAGAATAAAAATCACACCATTCTTTAGTATACTTTCCACTACTACTGAAAAGACAATCTATTTATTTTAGTCTATTTATTTAAATAAGTGCATGCTTATTTAAATAAAAAAAAATACCATGGGTCGTTTTAGATTTAGAGTTTATTTTTAAAAAATAAGCTAAAACTCTTTGAAACATGAGTGTTCATAAAAAGGGTGTTAAGGAAATGAGCAGGGCAAAATAATTTTTAAAAATACCTTCGTTAAACCATATAAATTGCTATACTCAATGTTCTGATAGGTAAAAATAATGGATTCATATGGTTCGACTTGCTATGAATGATTATGTGATTATGTAGAAAAATGACTAAAATTAACCTATCATCCATTGATCTGATATACAAATAGGCGTCACTCAAAATTTTTTGGGGGGGTGGGGAGAGAAAGATGCTAGGAGTCAACGAAAAATAATTTACAGAAATCATTTTGCCATTTACAGAGACCAAGGCATAATGCACTGTACTTTTCAAAAATGAATCTATTCAAAAGAGGCTCACGAGATATTGGGAGGCAGAAGGATTTTAGAATGAGCTGTGTGATGTCACTACCTTTTAGATAGCTTCTAATGACGTGACTCTGAATGTTGAAGTATAATGAGCCTATCATCTCATTGTATACTACAAAGTAGGATATGGGATAAATGTTAATGCTTCAACTAGAGGAAAGGTGATACTGACCTGGTCTAATATAAAGTACTATGGTCACATGCTAATGCATTGATCTTATTTGCTAGAAACATACCAGTCTATGGATATTCCCAATGCAGTTCACAGCTGTCAGTATCAGATCACTAATGCGGTCACCATTACATATCTGTGATTCTGTATAAAGAAAATAAAATGACAGCTTGGTGACACCCAAGATAATCACAGATGATTACAGCGCAGCACTTCCATTCCAGGATGTACAGTTAAGGACATATTGGCATAACTCAATAAAGGAAAGCATTCCTTATTTCCTGTACAAATACATTTACAAATGTCATCATTTCATTCTCATAGGTTGGTGATTTCAACACCCAAAAGTTGATTTATTTATATTTTTATTATTTTTTTCAATAAGATACATGAAAAGCTTTATGATTCTATCATATATGACTGCAAGTGTTCTCCATGATCTCTTTCAGGGGAAGGGCTGTAGATTGTTAAAGATCACATTCATTCTCTATTATTTTCTGCTTCTGATTCTTCTCAGAATTCAA
>PVJC01004259.1:0-21427 GCA_004026665.1 Murina feae
AAAAGAGAACAACATGCAGGGGAGGGCAAGAGTCTGAGAGATCAACATAGAGGGGGTGCCTGCTCCAAGCCTCCACGGTGTGCCTGGGGGCAGGCCCCCAGCAGGTAGACACACACAGGAGGACTGCTCCGAGCCTCAGATGCGGCTGGGGGCAGGTCCCCAGTGGTCACACACACACACACACACACACACACACACAGAGAAGGCGCCTGGCAGACTGGGGCCATCATAGGACATCCACTGAGGGGTCCCAGACTGTGAGAGGGCACAGGCCGGGCTGAGGGACTCCCTCCACCCCGAGTGCACAAATTTTTGTGCACCGGGCCCCTAGTATTTACTATAAACAGCAATAAGAGTTGACTCCTCCTCTTTTGCCTCTGAAGCACTTTGTGTTTTTGGTAAATACCACTAGTATCAACCAGTGGATTCTCTTACTAATGTGACTTAGGTGCTGTCCTCTCAGCACCTTCAGACTTGAGAACATGGAGAATATGGACTTCCAGGAAACCAAAAAATCGTTTAGAAAAAAATGAGCGTCACATCGTCCCTAGAGTCCATTCCCTTAAAGAACCCCATTGAAGCACCTCTTTACTGCTACTCCCATTCAGACTTCACTGACTTGTTCTCACTGGGTTAGATCTGTCTTGTCTGATACAATTCTGTATTGCCCAGATCTAGAACTATGGCCTTGTTTCATGTAAGTCTCTTAATTTTTATTTCTATGCACACTTATCTCCACGTCAAACAGGCCTTTGCTCAATGCTTCAGCATCTGCCACAAAGGTAAGAGGCAGTTCCACGCACACATTGCTGAGGGACAACAGCTTTCGCTGAGGAGTCAAGCAGCCTACAGGATAACCAAGAAAAGCACCTTCCTTCTACAGAATCTTCAGAAGAATTAGAACACGGAGCCCAACGACCTGGGTGTGAATTCCCAAGCACAGTTGTCTAGTCCTTCTGCATAATAGGACTGGCTACCCAGAGAGAAAGCCCAGGGGAAAGCTGTCTATGAATGGCCAGTAATCCTTGGGCCTCAGAATAAACCCAGTGCTAATTAGCTACTTTGGTGTTGAGCCAGCTGACTCTGCCATAGAACATGCTGGGGCTGACTGTAACGTAGGGGTGAGAGCTATTCTGTTCACAGAGGGCATTTTTGAAGACACTATAGCCAAGAGGTAAAGTATCAAGATACCTGCTTAAAACAGGTGGTGCTCCTGCCAAGGATAAACGCCTACAAGACAAGGCTTCGGCACGGGGCTGTAGACGGTGGTTAGAAGCCTCTGCTTGCATCTCAAAGAGGAATATCAATCCTGCAGGGTGTGAATGTTCTGGTGAGTCAACCTGTGACAAGAGCATACAAGTTAATTACAGTTATCAGAGATTATTTCATATTAGTGCAGCAGCAAACCTGTTAGCCTGGTCTTTAGCTCTTCTACTAACGGGGGAAGTCATCCCCTTGTGTACTATATTATTCGAGCACACTGAAGCTTGCCAAAAACATTTTTTTAAGCCAGTGCATAAAGCTGGTTGGGTTTTGATATCTGCTGTCTAAAGCTTCCACAAAGACTGCGTTAATAAGAAAAGATTATGCTTACAGTTGCAATTTGGAAATCCAAAAAAAAAAAGAGTTATGTCCTACAGTTTAAAAGAGTCTATGAAAACCTTTTTACCCAAGTATCACACAACAGCAATTAGAGCCTGAGATGTCAGAAGCTGAATTCATTACAAAGATTGCCGTCGTGGTTTACAATAAGGATAAAAGGTGGGGGGTAGCCTGGGAGGGGGGGTGTGGGGGCAGACTGGGAGATGGCAATGGAGGAAAAGGGGACATGTGAATACTTTCAACTATAAAGAATTTTTTTTAAAAAAAGAAAAATAAGAATAAAAGCCATAGTTTTGAATGCTAAAATATAAGCTCATTCATGTCAAGTTGCCACCTCTGACAATGTCATAAAGGGACGACAATTCGTGGAAGTCGAGTTTCACTTTCATGAAAAAATAATCACAGTTGGAAGGGCACATAGGAGTCAGCTGGGGCAGCCTCTAATCCTCCACCCTTCACCTCTGATCTCACTTTGCAAAGGAGGAAGCTGAGGTATGAAGAAGCAAGGAGGTTGGCCCCGGTCACACAGCTAGTTGGGGCCAAAGCAAGAACTAGAGCCCAGTCAGCTGACTTCTAGATTCCTGCTCTTTCCAGCCTCCACACATTAGAGATGCCACCTTTGTATTCCTAGCTTCTTACAAATAACACTGTTCTGTAAAATATTACATAATCTCAGTTCTAATCCATTTTTTTTACAATGAGCCCATTTACAGTTTTAATGCACATTATCTAAATAGCCAATCATTATATATGATTAGCCTGGATAGAAAAGAAAATGGAACACTGGTACAAAATACATTTTCATAACCAAGTTAAAGACTTGGGTGAAGCTAAAAGCCACTTTTTGAATATATAAGATCCCATCATTTTTCTAGATTTGAGTTTTAAAAGACAATAGGAAGTTAAAAATGGAACTCCCATTTGACCCAGTGATCCCACTTCTAGGAATATATCCCAAGAAACCAGAAACATCAATCAGAAAGAATATATGCATCCCTATGTTCATAGCAGCACAATTTACCATAGCTAAGATTTGGAAACAGCCTAAGTGCCCATCAGCAGATGAGTGGATTATAAAACTGTGGTACATCTACACAATGGAATACTATGCTGCTGTAAAAAAAAAAGAATTCTTACCATTTGCAACAGCATGGATGGACCTGGAGAGCATTATGCTAAGTGAAATCAGACAGTCAGAGAAAGAAAAATACCACATGACATCACTTATTTATGGATAATAAAGACCATTATAAACTGATGAACAAAAATAGATGCAGAGGCAAAGCAGCATCAAACAGACTGTCAAACTATAGCAGGAAGCCCGGGGAGGATTGGAGGAGGGGTGAGGGAGTAAGAGATCAACCAAAGGACTATTATGCATGCATATAAGCATAACCAATGGACATGAAACACTGGGGGGGTAGGGGAGGTCAGGGGAAGGTCAAGGGGGGAAAAAGGAGACATATGTACTACTCTTGGTAATATTTTAAGCAATAAAACAAAATTTAAAAATAAAAAAGAAGAAGAAAAAGATAATAGGAATTCCAGAAAGTGTGAGCAATTAGCAGGTGTTAAGTAGAGGATCTGAGACTTTAGGATTAGTGGATAAGGAATGAGCCCTAGTTTGTCCCCCAAACCCAATCCAGCTTAACCCTGCATCACAGGGTGTGCAGCCATCCACCACTAGTCCCAACCCGAAGCAACCCAGAGGGTGATGGCCACGGAGCCAGATCACCTCCCAACACAAACACACAAACACGGACAAACACACACATGCAAAAAACACACACGTGTAATCCCATCCAAGCCACAGAATAGCCCAAGCAGAACGAGTCAAAAACCCTCCACGCAGAAGACTGGCCAGGAATGGGGCAAGGCTCTGATTTTAACCAAAATTGAAAAGCAAATCAACAGCATGGAATCATAACCCTGATATTCACTGCCATCCGATGCCATCATTGCCGTGACACAGAGACGTATAATAAAGGCTGGCTATTGTTGTGCAGCCAGAGTTGATTTGACATGAACTAGCAGAAAGGACCGCACTGGGCGAAACTGGCAAGTTTGTTTGGTTCTCTATCCATCCCATCCCAAGGGGCCTCTTTTCTTCCCAGGGGAATCACAATCCTTGGGAGCCTCTGCCTTCCTCTCCATGGTAGTTTTTTGGAGTCCTTGCTTAAACTTCACTCTCCGAGGCTGCCACAGTCTCTCCACTAGGCAGGCCTCCTCCTCCCATCACTACTTAGCTTCTCGGTGTCCTGCCGTCAGCAATTCCTCACCCATGGAAACCTGATGACAGACAAACCCATACTGGCTTGTTAATGATTGAAGGTGATTTAATGCTAGATTGACAGCATTCTAAAGATAGAAAAAGTGGCAAATTCTTCTGTGACATGCCAGGTACTTGCCAATAACTGTCAACTCTCATAAATCAGCATGGGGATGAAAAGCACAGCAATTCTGAAGCAACTATCCCTAAAGGCAAGAAGAAAAGGTCACAGGCATCAGGAGCCAGGCCAGATGATAGAGAGCTCTGGCGGGGAGGGGAGCCGGTTGATGATTCTGAGCTTTACTGTGTCTAAGTGTGTCTCAGGCCCTTGCACAGACATTAATGTCCTTTATCGGGGAAGCAGAAGGGAGAGAGGCAAGATGGAAAATCAGATCTTGTAAGCGTGAATCCGGTTCTACCACTTACCGGTTGAGTGGACCTTGACCAATCTGTTTGACCTCTCTGCACCTGAAGTTCCTCATCTGAATCTCATGGGATTATTTTGAGGAAGCGCACGAGCTCATGAGAGTAAAGTGCTTTGCACAGTGCTTCGCAAAGAGCAGATGCTGGACAATATTGACCTTCCTGGTCACCATCACAAAGCCTGTGTGTGCACTTTCCACGCCACCACGCTTCCTCTGCAGTCCGCAGCAGCAGCCTCCTACCACCAAGAAGGACAGGCACACAGTGCCGAAGAGTGCAGCTCTGCCATCCCACAGAGCTAAGTTTAATTGCTCCCTCTGCCACATACGGGCCTTGCGACCCTGCGTAGGTAATTTAACATCGCTGAGGTTTCTCAGTTTCCTCATCTGAAAGTGGAGTAATAACATCAATCGCCTAGGTTCCCTGCCAAGATTGAATACGGTAGAGCACGTGAAGTGCTTGACACACATCTGACATGCATGCAGGAAATGCTCGCTGAGTAACAGCTGTCACCAGCATCATCATTATTCCATCTTAGGCAGGGGTGCTTTACTGACTCGTCGCTCTGCCCCAACTGCAGTCATGACCCAAAAACCTTCATCCATCAATTCTCAGTTCAAATGCCACCTCGTGGAGCAGCTCTGCCAGGCCCTCGCCCTTTGAAGCCAGTCCCTCCACATCTTATTTTGTTTACTTGCCTCCCTGTGATTGTCACAATCTGTGATTAACTTGGGGTTTGGGTTGACTTGTTTATTTTCTTTTTCTCCTTACTGAAATGTAAACTCTAGGAGAGAGGAGGGGGCCTTATCTGTCTTCTTCATTATAGAACAGGGTCTGGCTAACAGAAGATGCTGGGAAAATATCTGCAGAGGAAAGAAAAAGAAAAATAAAGAGAAAACGCTGATGAAGGAACTATTTCCAGGTTCCTTAAGTTATACGACTAGGCTGTAGGATCCCTGATGGGCAGAGGATGTTTCTCTCTCTCTAATTGTCTGTAATATACCCATACCCGCGAATCAGCTCGTGGTTAATGTTTGTTAAATGAATGCATGTACAAATTCTACTCTCAGACCCAGCCTTCTGGCCCCTGGTGCCCTCACGGACTTATTCTGAGGATATCTGAGGGGGATCAGTGGGAAGTTATCCAGGCCAGTCATCAAATATCTGCTTTGTGCCTGTGAGGCTGTGATTATCAAAGTTTGGTTTGCGTAAGCATCACATGGGGAGGCTTAAAATCCATACTCTTGGTCTTCACTACAGCCAATACTGGATCAGTAAGATGGATGGGACCTCAGAATCTGCATCTTGTTAGACTTTCCAGAGAAGTTCCTGATGTATGATAGATATTAAGGATGACACTTCAAGAAGCTCTCATTAGAATATCTACCTCAATGAAGATGGTTAAGACTTTGTCTTGCCCTGGCCTGCTCAGAGTGTGGTTCCATACACCAAAAGGTGGCAGGTTTCATTCCTGGTCAGGGCACGTACCTAGGCTATGGGTTGGATCCCCAGTCAGGGCACCTATGGGAGGAAACTGATTGGACAGTAAGTCCAGAAAGAATAATGCAAGACTTTTAAGGGTTAAGATGAGTATAGGTTAAAAAGTGCTCTTGAAGACTTTGGGAGTGCATAGAATAGGGACATCTAGTTGGGCTCTTAAGACTATAGTTCACCTTTGAGTTTGACATCAAGAGGAAAAGGTCATTCCCCATTGGTGCCAGGAAACTAGACATTTCCCCCATAAACCAAGCCATTTGACTAAGCAGTGAGTTACTGATATTGTTGATATCCTCAACATCTCGGGAAAAAATCTGTCCTGATTTCAGAAGTCTGACTTCTTCCCACAGCATGACCCAATGGATGGAGGCACTGCTAACAGAAGTTTCTGGAGAAATTAGTTCAGTTTCAATGTTGTTTTGCTCTATCTTTTCTGTTTTTAAAGAACATCTTTTAAGGTTTTCAAGGACATTCTTTTAAAACAAAAATGATGGAGCAAACTTCAAAAGCTTTACTTCTTTTTTTTAGCTTCTTTTCAAGAGCTGGACAAATGTGGAAGAAATAGATCAGGGTGGATGCTTAAGAATTACATAAAAAGAAAAGGGCAGATTTGAGGGGGAGAAGTTGTTCTTACTTTATTAGAAGAAAAACTATCAATTCAATTAGTATTTATTTCATTTCTGCAGGAGGAAGGGCATTGCTCTGTGTAACAAAATACTGAAGAAGATATTTCTATTTAATAAATTAAATAAATTGAAGCTAATTAGTAATCATGTTCACTTTCTTCTAAAACTGTATCATACTATGGCAGAAAATGTATGACAAAGTATGTCATACTCTACAGTTGGGAAGCCCCTTATCAGCTCCAAGATTTATGTTACCACCCAACTTTAACACTTTCATCTGGGGGGAGGGTAAATCATTTTAAAAATCACATTCAAATATTTTTCTTTGCGTCTAACCATTTTACTTTACTTTTACACTTAGAATTTGGTCCCTGAGTAGGTTGAGGGTGGTCTTTCTGCTCTGTAGTTTTCTAGTAGGTTGTTCTAAAGATATTTAATCCGTGTAAGAGAAAGGAAATAGATAATGTTGAACGTTTGCCTGGTCAATGTAAAATGTTGGCAAAATTCCACTCTCTGTTCTGCAGGATTCTCAAGAGATGAGCTCATATATTTAGTGTAGGATTTAACTCTCCCTTCTGTCCCCTAAGGGGTTCTTCCATTCATGGAGTTCCTTCTGAAATCAGAACAGCAGATGAGTTTGAGCAATAATACCTAAGAATGTGTGAGATGAAAGTAGTTGGTATTGAATAATCAGCTTACTGGGTATTCTCAATATTCTACTAAAGCTGGTTAAGTCTGGCTTGAGGGAACATTAGTTTAAAGCAGGTCAGTTTAGGATAGCGTGGCTCAGTGGTTGAATGTTGACCCATGAACCAAGAGAACACATGCCTGGGTTATGAGTTCGATCCCCAGGAGAGGGCATTCAGGAGGCAGCCAATCAATGATCCCCTCTCATCCTTGATGTTTCTATCTCTCTCGCCTTCTCCCTTCATCTCTCTAAAATCAATAAAAATATTTTTTAAACAGGTCAGTTTAGACAACTTCACATAGTTGTCCTATAACCTATAACTAATGTCAGTGTCTTTGCTGAATGCTTAAAAGGTAGAGAGGATTTGCTGCTCTCTGTGACTCACTCAACAAGGAAGAGCTGGTTATTGATATGGAAGGGAGTGACAATGTTTCTTGAGGTTAAAAATAAGCCACCCCCCAAAAAAGGAATATATGTGTATAAATATTCTCCTAGACTGTAGATAGGATGTTTAAAAATCAGAAAAAAAAAGAGCTTATGGAGGACAGAAGCTATAAAAGGAAACACATCTCAAGAAACTCTAAAAATTGCAATCCCTGCTAAAAACTTTGAGTGATCTTGGTGAGAAAAAGGAAGAACAGAATTGAAGACTGTGATGGCACAGGCTGCTCTCAGGGAAGCTCCGATTTTAAAACTTGGATGTGAACAGTCCAGCTGACACCACAGCCTGGCTCATGTTGGCCCTGCCAAAATGCCTCCTCCGTATCCTGCACCCCCACAATACCATTAAGATCTACCATTTACTGAGCATTTACTATGTGTCAGGGGAAGATATCAAACTTCTTTTCACAAATCATTCAGTCCTTATTACAACACTACAAAGCAAATAATCATTATCTCCGGTCTAAGGATAAGACAACAGAGGTTCAGAAAGACTATGTAAATTGCCTTGAATCACATAGCTAATGAGCAGTAGGGCTGGGATTCCTATAAATGGGTCTATATTGTACTTTTAACCAACTTATGAGAAAGGTGTAATAGGAAGATGAGAAGATGACATAACTTAGCAGAGGACAACAATAATAATGAGACTGGAGACTTACTGTACATTACTCTATACATTTCATCTCTACATATCTCATCTGCATGTATTTCCCTTCATATATTGTTTCACTTAATCCTCCCCACAACCCTATACAGTAAAAACTCTTATTACCCCACTTTACACAGGAGGAAACAGATTAACCTTCCCAAGATTACACAGGCAAAATTTTGAGTCCCTGCTCTTAAGCAGTAGGTTACAATTATTTGCAAAAGGAGGCAGTATTGACCAATTCCTTTTTACCTTCAATTAGTCATTCCACAAAGATTTGCTAAACACTTGCTGAAGGACTGACTAGCACTTTTCTAGGAACTAGAGATGCAGCAGTAAGCAAAACAGACACAGAAAATAAAAAACTCTGCTCTCACAGAGCTTAAATTCTTGTGGAAAAAATCAGATAAAAAATAATAATATAAAATAGTGCAGCTAGCATGGCTCAGTGGTTGAGTATCAACCCATGAACCAGGAGGTCACCGTTCAATTCCTGGTCAGGGCACATGCCCCAGTTGTGGGTTCCGTCCCCTGTTGGGGCATGCAGAAAGTAGCTGATCATTTATTGTCTCTCATAATTGATGTTCCTATCTCTCTCCCCATCTCCTTTCCTCTCTGAAATCAATTAAAATATATTTTTTAAAAAGAGAGAAAAATAATATATAATATATGTGAAGTAGTGATAAGTAACTAAGAAGAAAAATAAAGCCAAGAAGAAAAGGAAGACAAGACAAGATAGAAAGTATGCATAGTAGAATGAAATCCTAAGAATATCTGCAAAAGGTTTCATTAAGATTTGTGAACTAAGAACTGAAGGAAATGAGTGCATGAGTCCTGTGGTTATCTGGATAAAGAGCATTTAGGGCATAGAAACAGCAAGGGCAAAGGTCCTGAGGCAGTAGGCTGCCTAGTGAATTAAAAGAAGCAGTGTGGCTGAAACAGAGTGAGAGAGGAAAACTGGAGAAGAGGCGGGGGGAGAATAATTGGGCATAGAAATAACAGAACAAGATCATATAGTAGGTTATGGATAGAACGGTGGCTTTTATTTTGAGTAAGCTAGAAAGCCATTGCAGGGTTATAAGTAGGAGAATGATATGATGTGGCTTATGTTTGAGAAGGATCACCCTGGCTTCTGTGTAAAAAAACAAACAAAAACAGAGCAAGGGTGAAATTAGGGAGACTAGTTAGGAGGCTATTGCAAATATCTGATAAGAGAAGATGAAGGCTCATCTAGGGTGCTGGAAATAGGGAAGGTGAGGGGTGATTACATGCTGAATATATTTTAAAGGCAAAGCCAAAAGAATTTGTTGATGTTGTGAGAGAGAGGAAAAAAACATACATCAAGGACTCCAAGATTTGGGAGCTAATCTACTAAAAGAATGGAATTGCAGTTATAGAAATGGGAAAGAAAGGTGTTTGGAGGGAAGGGGTAAATACCAAGTGTTGACTTTGATCTTGTTCAATTTGTGATTCCTATTTGATCTCCAAGTGGAGATGCTAAGTAAGCAATTGGAGTATGAAGTACAAGGCAAACATTCTGAGGAGTAACTGGGTTGAAAACATAAATTTGAAAGTCATCAACATTAGAAATGTGACTCAAATAAACAAATTAAATTGTAATAAAACAATGTTGCTCAAAACCACGAGAGCAGATAATACTAGTATTAGGTTGGGAACAATAGAAAAGAGAAAAGGACCAAGGACCGACCCTGGACTTTCCAATATTTAAAGTTTAGAGATGAGAAAGTCACTGTGGAGAAAAGTAGGCAAGAAGAAACCAGGAAAGCCATTGTCCTAAAAGCTAAGTGAAAAAATATTCTGAGAAAAAACACCAGCTGAGTATGTTAAATGCCTCTACCAGGCCAAGGAGAAGAAGATGGTCACTGATCACAGGATTTAGCAATGTGGGTGACATTGGTGACCTTAACCAAAGCAGTGTTGGTGGAGTGGGAACGTGAAGGATCAAGGAGATCTCAGAAACAGACAACACATTCAAGTATTTTTCCTATTAAAGCAAATATAAAAATGGAGCAATAACTGAAGATTCATGGGATCTATGGAGAGCTGTTTAAGATGAAGGAAATAATGTCTGTACTCTGACAAGCATGAGCCAATGGCAATGCCTTCTTTGGTGGTAAAGATAAGAGCAGAGAGAATTCCTACAGGAATGTCCTTGAGTAGGTAACAGCAATGAGATCCAGGCCTCATGTGGAGGGATACGAGCAGAAAAGGCATAGTGTGTGGACACATATGCAGATGGGAAGTAGGTGTGCTGGAAAGAACTGTGGGAGGGCTCTTCTGGTGGCTTCCATTTCCTCACTGAAGTAGAAGCAAGGTCATCAGCTAAAACTGAGAGAGGGAGAATATGTTAAAGCTTGGGAAAGGCCCAGCTGGCATGGCTCAGTGGTTGAGCATCAATCTATGAACCAGGAGATCACAGTTCAATTCCAGGTCAGGGTACATGCCCGGGTTGCAGGCTCAATCCCCAGTGTGGGGTGTGCAGGAGGCAGCCGATCAATGATTCTCTCCCATCATTGATGTTTCTATCTCTCTCTCCCTCTCCCTTACTCTTTGAAATCTACAAAAATAATTTTTTAATGGTTGGAAAAGAAGGAAAAGGAAAGAAAGAATTCTCTAGGAAAACAGAAAATTATATTCAATAAGAAAACACACCACAATTGATGGATAGAATTGTGGCCCATTTAAGGATAGTGATCATAAATTTGAGGTGCCAACAGGAAGTACACTTAAGTGTTTTTTTCCTTATTCATGCTCACAGCAGAACTATAGGCGTGGAGAAAAAATGAGTTGAATTTAATGAGGGTTAGAGAGAGAGTACAACAAAGAAAGGAGTGGTCATGGGAGTTGAGGCTGTGAACAAAGGGATGATAATAATGATTGGTCATGTAATTTAAACTAGGCAATGATGGGAGAGAGATTATAGGGATGCTGGTGGGGGGCAATTAAAATGTGATAGGCTAAATGGATTAACACAGGGTTTTCATGTGCACTTATGAAGTCTGTGCACTGCACAAAAGTACCCAGTTGAAAGGGGGCTGAAATCCAGGCTGTGTCCCGAGCCATGAGCCCTGGCATGGGTCTGCATCACCCAGAGAGGGCCCCCTTTTCTGATTTATCTACCCAGAGCGTCTGTCTTGGTGTTTAACTTTGGCAGAGACACTAGAGCAGCAATTCTCAACCTGTGGGTCGCGACCCCTTCAGTGATCAAACAATCCTTTCACAGAGGTCACCTAAGACCATCCTGCATACCAGATATTTACATTACGATTCATAACAGTAGCAATGAAAAAAATTTTATGGTTGGGTCACAACATGAGGAACTGTATTTAAAGAGCCAGAAGGTTGAGAACCACTGCACTAGAGTAAAGGTCCTGCAGTCAAACTGCCATAAAAACTAAGCTATAAACTTGGAAAAGGTGGTCAAAGAATTGAATATTTGAAATTAAGATTCCGGCAAGGTTCAAGTTAAGGGTAAAATCAAGGTCTCCTGGAGTATGACTAACTATGAGAGGGAGTTGCTGAGGTAGGACAGAGGGCAAGATAATTGGAGGAGAGAACCTCAAGAATCTCCTACATGTATATTTAAATTGTCAACAATTAAGAAAGAAAGAATGATGAGGGAATGGCAGTGAGCCAAAGCTAACATCTTCAAGAGATCAGGCTGAGTGGTCCAAGATGTGCTAATTGACTGCAACACAGAAGTGGGACTACTGGGTGAATCACGTTAATGGCATGAGAATTGTAGCTGAGTGGTGTTATTGAGGAGAGAGAGTATAATCCAGAGATGGAAATGAGGAGCAAAGGAATTCACCTACCTCAACTCCAGGCCCAATTGTACAATAAGAAAGGAAGGGAAAATAGCAAATTCTTGAGAGAGCTACAGGGGAGCAATGTCTTGAGGAGAGCAAGAAGGTGAAGAGAGGATTCAGTGAAGCCTTGAGGATATGGGGAATGTGCTGACAATTGATCTTAAATGCCAAGGATCCAGTGAAATCATTTGAGAAGAAGTAAACTCATAAGGAAATTAGAGTCTAGGGATGAAGATGGCTGGCAGTCCTGGGCTTTATGTGACAAGTGAATTTATGAGAGTAACCCCAGTAGTCCCAATGCAGTAGAGGAGGTAAAGAACATAAATGGTACCAGAGAGATAGCAGGGGCTGGGGGTGTGCAGAAACCTAAAGAATTCTATAGCACTCTCTTGACTTCTACTGAAGACCTCCAGGCCAGCAGAGGGTCCTACTCCTTTGCCCATCTAACCCAGCACTGCCCAATAGAACTTTCTGTGATGGTTGAAATGTTCTATTACCTACACTCCCCAATATGGTAGCCACTAACCACATGTACCTCATAACCCCATCCATATCCCCAACCTTTACCCATTCTCTTTACTACTAATAGGAAACATACTCCTTACCTGTCCCCAAAGAAAATGTTCTTCAAATTAGGAAGCAAAGAGTGAACCACATAAAACAGACTGGGACCTCAAGGGAGCTAACACCTATTCCCTCTGAATAAATTGAAGTCGATAGTTCCAGAGAAATCATTAGAGGTGATAATTAGAAATGAACACACATTATCACAAAGGTTTAGCTTAACAAAGTTCTAGAATACATTATTACAGACCTGGTTTCTGACACCTACTAAAGGATAGTCACCGGAAGCCAGCCATAAATGGTATGGAACCTCTCTAGGGACCATTTTTCAATCACACAGTAAATACTCTCTGCTGATGGTGACAGCACACTTTGTCCCCAAACATTCACATCTATCCTAGAAACTTCCTGGAGTCCGAGGAAGTCACAAGTCAGAAAGGATGGCCTGTACCCGGGGAACCAGCAGCAGAGCAGCATATTAATTAGGTGCCTCCCGACTCAATGAGCAAAGAATCGAAGCACATCAAAATAGATTGAGAAGAATTAAGTTGGGAACATCAAATGGAATAATTTCCATTCCCATTACAGCATACATGGGACACCAGAGAGAGAAAGGCAAAAATAAAACCAGTGATTTCCAATGCTTCACTGAAAGAGAGAATCGCGTGGGTTTTCCTCCCTTCCTGGTGGGTTTCATCACTGTCCCAGCAGTGGCCACTGCTGCACTGCCTCTAGGATGCTCGCCGTCTTGGGTGCTGGATCTAAGTGGTGCTCTTTGGCAAACAGAGAGATTCAAGTCAGAGTGAGGACCAGGGAGAGAATCTGAGATCTCCAACCAACAAGCCACACAGAGGAAAAGCAAAGGGTTTTCTTTTCTAATTCTTTAAGAGAACGCGTATGTTTTCCTCATCTCCATGGAGCCTTGGCCATCTGAGGATGGTGTGCATGCATGCATGCATATGTGTGTGTGTGTGTGTGTGTGTGTGTGTGTGTGTGTGTTGTATCACCTGTCTTTCTCTCAAAGGCAATGTCTCCCTTTGTAAAGCTCTGGTGACAGCTGCTTGCAGGGGTTAACACAGTGTCGCCACCACTGACCCCCAGGCAGACACAGCTTAATGAGTCAATAAGGGCTAACCTTCAGGAGCTATTAAGTCCTGGAGAGGGGAAGCCAAGAAACATCTGTCTCCTCTGCTTGACAACGGTGTCATATATGGGACATGCTTTCCTGGCTCCTGGAGTTAGCCAAGCAGCTAATAAGCTGAATTCCATGGAAAGGGAAATCTACAGGCCACTAATAGAAAGCACTCTTTCTGTCATCTAGTCACAGAGTTATAGCCTCGGCCAGAGGGGGAAAAAAGCAATAGTCTGGAAAAGGTACCAATTATAATTTTCAGTCAGAAATCAGTGATGTTTTGTGGGCAGTTCCTTTGTTAACATAATTGAAAACATGGCTACCATTTATTGAGTACTCGCCGTGGACTAGGAACCATAGTAAGCATTGTAGATGCCTCTTCTCCCATAATCCTCAAACCACCTTCTATTCTTAACACCATTTAAATGATAAACTGAGACTCAGCCCAAAGCTTCATCAAGACCTTCCCCACTGTGATAAATGGTGGAGCCAGGGCAGTCTGACCCCAGCAGCCCTTAATCATGATGATGATATTGGATAAGCGATGTCCAAGGTGAAGGCACCATCAACCACCACACGCTGAGCTGCAACCCTGTGTCAAGCTGAAGATCCTGTATTCTAATTTGATGAAAATTATCCTGTATGGTCTTCCACTTCTGCATATCTAATTTTAAAAAACCTATTGTCTGACTTCCAGGTTTGACTCTCTGCTCACCTGGAGTCAGATTACCTTTCCCTCTCTCCACTCCTCCAAATTAATGATAGTATCTGTGTGACACTGAGCTAATCTAGGGCTCTCCAGGAAGTCATTGCTCTCAGTTGCTACTTCAAACAATCTTCAGGCTCATTTTGAGATCATAGCCAATTAATTTTTTTAAAGTCTTCAAAAGTAAGAAAAGCTCCAGAAATAGAAAAATCTATTCTCAGATAGAAAAATGCTGTAACTATGATCATGAAATTTCAGTCCTTGTGGTATCTAGTGGATATGATGGAGAAATGAAATAACATATTAGGTAACTGACATTTAGTAAATGCTTACCATTTGTTTGGCACTGAGGTAAACCTTTTACATAATTTATCTTACTTACGTTTCAGGTAGACATTTCTCCACTTCACAGTGGTTAGAACTGAGGATCCATAAATTTCCCAGTGTCGTTTTGCTAATAAGTGAAGACCTTGAAACTTGGGTAGTGACTCCAGACTCTGACTCAGTTGAATCCAAAAGCCAGAGAGTGTTTAATATTAGATCTCTGAATACAATTTGTAGGAGGGCCCTGAAGCACTTGAGATGCTTCTTCTCCCGTAATCCTCAAACCACCTTATATTCTTGACACCATTTAAATGATAGTGTGCTATCTTTGGCATTTCTTATTCAGTCTCATGCTTATCAAAATTACAGATGGCACAAATATCTCCAACTGGCAAATTCAAAATTCTATCAGACAATAGGTAAGATGAGGTTACTTAAAATAAATTCATGTAAATAGTTTTATATTGGTTCACAAAGCCAATTACATACTATGGAGTGGGGAAAACCTGGGTGAATGATGGCTCATTTTAAAACTTCTTTTTAAAAGCTAAAATAGTCTTGGGTTACAGTGATAAATGTAAAGCATCAAGGAGACGTATTCTACACTAGAGGCTCAGTGCACAAAAATTTGTGCACTTGGCGGGGGCGGGGGGGTCCCTCAGCCCAGCCTGCACCCTCTCACAGTCTGGAAGCCCTCAGGGGATGTCTGGCCTCCTTCTGTGGAAGGAGGTGATGTTGGGCCAATCAGGGGACAGCACAGGCTGATGAGCGGCCGGCTTCACCCCCTGATGAACCCACTGCCACAGCCAGTCGCCAACACCCCCTGACCACCATCCCCTCCCTCTGGCCACTGGCACCCACCTTGGCTGGCCTGGTGCCGCCCTGCCCACTCACCAGCCCCGACCCCCCCCCCAATTGTCATTCATCATTTGGTCAACGTGCACATTAAGCTTTTATTATATAGGCTGTGGTGTATTGACTCTTTAAAAAGAGATTCCCAAACTGAGATTCTTCCCAAGCAAAGTAGTCAAATGGCATAAAGTGGGGAGATGTTGCTATATATAAGGTGGGGCAAAAGTTGTGAGTACACAGAACACAGACTTTATTCTTATGTTATTATTAATTATTGTATTATTTTCCATACAAACAATCATAAACCTACTTTTGCCCCACGCTGTATATTCAATGATCTGAATCTGGAACAATGGGCCTGAAAAGGGAAAGATTTAGGAAAGTAACATACACCATTAAATACATAAAATAGGGATCTGACTTGTTTTTTGTTTTGTTTTGTTTTGTTTTCTGCAAAATCAGAATAAGGAAATTGGGTAAGCAGTGGTGTCTAACAACATAAGTAGTGAAGTCTCCAGGACCCACAGCCTCATGAGCAAATGAATAAGATGTTACAGCAGAAGCTAAATGACTATCTCTCAAGGTACAGCATCCAAGGAGTCCTAAATGTGCGTGAAGTCTGATTTTCTGGGATTCCACAGTCTTTGTTCTGGCAAACTTTCCAATTGCCACTCATTCTAAGGATGTGGACTCAGAACCCACACGCATGCTGGCATTCTTCCCTAAGGCCCCTCTCTCTTCCTGGGCCAGATGTTTTAGATCCTCATAAGCTCAGCACTTCAGGAGAAGGCCACTTATATGTTCTGTCTCCCACAGCCATGAACCTAGTGCTGCATCAACCCCCAGCCGAGGGACAGGCCAGGGACTGACCCAAGGCCAAGTCTTTCAAAAGCAAAGTCAGGAAGTCACAAAGAGGTGGAAGTTAGAAAGTCCCTGCAGATTCGGAGGACACACTCCAATAACAGACTGGGTACTGGGTAATGGTGCTCCTGGTTACCCCACTTCACCCAGCAGGAAGGCTTGGCATTGGAAAGAAACTACAGAACTGCAAAGTGGATGTCCCATGGCCCAGGCAGTGTTCCAAATGCATTACAATTGGTAATTCATTTAATTTTCCCATTAACTCTGCAGAATCTCACACCCTTGCTACAGACTAGGAAACCGAATCCAAGAGAGAACTGACAAGGTCCCCAAGAGCACACAGTGAGTAAGCACAGGGGCCAGGCAGCCCAGCCCTGGGCTCCTAACCAAGCTCTCTATTGTTGGCTGAGTTGTGAATTTGTACTGCCAATCCCTCTTCTTAAGTTGAAACTCCCTAGAGGCAGCTTCTGACATTGAGCACCTAATATGGGATCAATAAATAATTATTGGATGCAATTAGTACTTTAAGTCCCTGGAAATTGATGATGGTGACCAGGATATTCAGGACTAGGAAATGTCCAGAGAAACATCCTCATGCTGCAGTTTAATCCCTGAAATGACATCTGCTTGTTCTCCACATTCCACTTTGTCTCCTGTATCTTTATTTTATTATTTTATTGGCATGCTATTGTGATTTAGCTTGGGATGGACAGTCATTTATTTGGATGTTGGCAAACCAAAGAATAAATGTTGAGACCTAAAAGTTCCAGCATCCTGTGGGTGCCTCACTTCCTGAAGAAAATTAAAAAAAAAAACACTTAAACTTGTCAACTGGTTAGTACAGAAAGTAACTTTCTTTACCAGAAAGGACATAACTTCCCTAATATACACTCAAGTCTTTCTTTGAAACCAGATTTCACTCTCAAAATAGTGTACTTCTTGTGAGTTTAGTTGAAAGCCCTAAATTAAGAAAATCTCAGTTTTCTAAAGCTCAGAGTCGAGGAGACCTGAGAACTGCATGAGGAAGATCTGGGACCAGAAGGACTCACCCCTGTGCTTCTGTCCAGCTGTGGTGGGGCCTGAGATCTGGCTCAGCTCAGTTACAACAGCCTCAGTAAGGCAGCCAGCGGATGTCCTGTGGGAGCAGGAGTGGACTTCACAGGAATTCCCACAGCCCTGCCTTCGCCTGCAGTCCAGCTGGCTCGCAGTCGCAACAAGGCAGATTCCATTAGCAGAATGACCCCCAGCAGCTGTGGTAACCCAAAGGCCCCATCCTCTGCAACTCACCAAGCAGCCAGCCAGTTCTGAGCCAACTACTTTCTGTGTGATGAATCAGCTCTAGCCCTCAAAAGAGAGGCACGTCCACATGTGCGAGGTCTCTAGACCGTGCATGTCCCTTATAGTCATTCCACTTCCACCTCACTGTGAACGCCCACAATTGGGCAGGCACCGCTCTGGGCACTGGGAATCCAGCAGAGGACAAACCAGTCAACTCCCTGCTCTTATAGCAGTTACATTTTTAATCTATCCTACAGAAACAATCAGAAATACATCCCCCGAAATGGCATAGAATAGTATTGACCTTCAACAAATAGATAGCCAGATATTTCTCCAGCAAAAGAGGTTTATTTGGGAACAACAAAGAATTGCAATTGAGGACATTTGGTCTAAAGATAAATCACACACAAGCCCAGAGAAACCAAGAAAAGGAATACCCTCTTATGGTCTTGGAAGTGGCTGTTGCAAAGAAAACTAAGTTCAAAGTGTAGTGACTTTCATTGGCTGAGTTGGACAACTGCCGTTGGGTGAGCTGTTGGACCAGGAGGGATCTTTCCTTCCACCTGCTGAGGTAGCAATGCATATCACTTCCTGTCAGAGATTCAAGATATTCTCTTCCTATTGGGATCTATAGTGTGTGTTGAGTAACAGATGTGCGAGAGTCCTCCTAGTATTCCAACACCATGTTAAATGAGATGTCTATTTATTAATTTTCACAGTAATATTACAATAACAAAATATCAGAAACAATCTATATAACCAGTAATGGTAGACTAGTTAAATAAGTTCTAGTGCATCAATTTGAAGTCACACAAATAACCATTTAAAAATCAGGTTATGTAAAAATACCTAGTGATTTAGACAAATATTTCCCATATATTAAGTGAGAAAAAAAAAGAAAAGATTACAAGAAAAAGAATGCAATGTGACTCTAAACTTGTGAAAGAAAAAAATGCATATATGTTTATTTTATATCAGTGGCCCAGTGCACGGATTCATGCACATTGAAAGGAAATTAATTAGAAGAAAGATTCATGCAGTAATTATGTTACTGCAAAAATTACATGTCAAAATAGTATCTATAACATCTAATCTAATAAAAGAGTAATATGCAAATTAACCATCACTCCAAGACACCTAAGCCACGCCCACAAGCCAAGCCATGCCCCCCAGCCAATCAGAGCAGCTGTATGTAAATTAACACAGCCAAGATGGCAGCTGGAAGCCACGAAGCTAGAGCAAACAGGATGCTTCTGTTGCACCAGTGATGGAGTTGAAACTGCCTGCCTAGGCCAGCTGGGCCTCTGCTCAAGGCAACAATGTTTCAATTATAGAAGCCATGGAACGGAAGCAAACAGAAGGCTTCGTTGCCTAACTGGTCTCTGCTCAAGGCAACAAAGTTTCAATTATAGAAGATCAATAAACCCCAGAAACCTGATTCCAGCCAGCCTCACTGGGACATTGGGTCAATGGGAGCAGTGGGCAGCCTGAAAACAGCCCTCAGCCCCTCATCCAGGCTGGCCACACCCCCAGGGGGTGAGGGTCCCCACTGGGGGGCGTGGCCAGCTTGCAAACAGCCATCAGCCCCTCACCCAGGCTGGCCAGGCACACCAGCAGGTGGACATTCCCCGACGGGTCCCAGACTGGGAGAGGGCACAGGCCAGGCTGAGGGACCCTCTCAAGTGCACAAATTTTTGTGCACCAGGCCGCTAGTAGTATCATAAAGTTAAAACACATGTGTGATTGGTACCAGTGAGAGTTTTATATGTATCATGCTTGCGCGAGTCAACATCTATTGTTAAATTACCAGTGAGCGTCATAGCACCAGCCAGTCTGTCAGACAGTTGGACAGATGGTTGGTCACTTAGCCTTTTATATCCTATGTAATAAAAAGGTAATACGCGAATTGACCCTAACAACAGAACAACTGGGAATGACTGGTCACTATGACACACTGACCACCAGGGGGCAGATGCTCAATGCAGGAGCTGCCCCTGGTGGTCAGTGCACTCCCACAGGGGGAACTCTGCTCAGCCACAAGCCAGACTGACGGCTACCAGTACAGCAGTGGTGATGGGAGCCTCTCTTGCCTCCTCAGCAGCACTAAGAATGTACAACTGCAGCTTAAGCCTACTCCCCACTGGCAAGTGGACATCCCCCGAGGGCTCAGGGCTAGCATAGTGATGTCTGACTGCCAGCTTAGGCCCAGTCCCCCAAGGAGTGGGCCTAAGCCAGCAGGTGGACATCCCCCGAAGGGTCCTAGACTGCATGAGAGCACAGGCCGGGCTGAGGGACCCCCTCACTCCCCAAGTGCACAAATTTGTGTGCACTGGGCCTCTAGTTTATAGATAATGATGTTATTACATAAAAAACATATAAATATTTTTCATCTATGCATATAAAAATAAACTGGAAGGGTATACACCAAAATGTTAACTATAGTTATCTTTTTGGTAGTGGGATTAGTGGTGACTTTATATTCTTTGTATTCTCTACAAAATTATCCTTCGTTCAAATTTATGTTTCAGGCTGAGCCAGAACCAGTTGGCAAGGAAGCCTGGGAAATGTAGTTTGAAGAAGAAGGTATTTATAATATACAGAGTCCAAGGGAAAGGGGAGGGGGTTTTGGAGCTGAGAGCCAACACACAAGTATAATAAATTTTTTCATAAATGCATTATTTATGAAAAATAGATGCTATGTTTTTAGGAGAAGAAAAAAATAGGACATATTTCCAAATATTCTCTTCCTCTTGCAATTCAAGAACTTAAATGAAGCGCTTGTTGTTTGCAAGTCATACAGAGGTATGTACATTGTCAAAATAAACATTGTCAGAGTGCTGATGGTATTCGGGGGAAATTCATAATTCAGGTTTCCCTTCTTGTTTCTCAGATTCTCACCCCCACTTTGCCAGGTGCCCCTTAGCTGAGTACCCTCAGCTGCCCCAGGTTTCTGAGACAGTGCCCACCTGGGTAGAGTTAACTTGTCTCTCTCTTCTCCACCCAAACTTCCAAGCAAACCCTACCTGTTCCAAAATCTGCATCATCTGGGTCCCCTTTGCTGCTACACTGAGAGATTTAGTGTTGAAGTGAGAGAAAAGATGTATTTGAAACAACAAATTAGCTACTTATTCATCTCACAGGGTGTATGACTAGAGGGCTGCATATCTTTCAATTAAATTCAAACAGTTTGTATTGACTTACTTGTCCATGTCTTCAAGTCCTCTCTTGGCCAGAGCTATAATGTCCTGGCCCTAACATCATGTGCCAATGCTCCCAGAAGTGAGCATTCTTGTGGGAGACAAAAACTTTGACCAGTACCTGGTGCACGCCCCCCTACCCACCCTACTGGCATCCTTTCCATTGCCTTACCTTCCTCTTCTTTGACCCCAAGTGCCGATCACACAGACTCACACTGTTTCACACCCTCCTTTGAAGGGAGAGCATCACTTTACCACTTTGTGACAGGATTTTTTTTTTTTTTTTACTGATCAGAGGCAAAAGAAGCCAAAGGGGCAGGAAGAAAAGGGGTAGGAAGGTCTAATCCTGTAGAAAAGCATGTAAGTTTGGGCTGTGGGATCTAAGAAATGGACCTGATATAAAAGGAAAGTGTGGGAAGAAATTTTAGGAAATGTCTTGGAAGTGAATCACCAGATTGGGTAACAGTGGGCACATAAATGGATGG
>PVJC01004259.1:21527-65124 GCA_004026665.1 Murina feae
TGCGGGCGGCTGGAATCAGTCATGCTCTGCAGGAGCGAAAAGCCATTGCACCAGGCAGAGGCATTACAGATGCAGCTACAAATGATACAGTGCTGGAGAGATTGGGGTAAAAGGTAGAGCTGGGAGTTGTTCACATATAGAAACATGAACTGTGTCAGGGGTGCACTAAATGCTAATTGCTCTCACTCTGTGGGGTGAAACGTGGTTTTGCAAATGAAAGTGGGTTATCATTGTTCTATCGATGCAGTTACGGAATACCATTTCCCTCCCCACTAATGAGAACTCTGGGTGAGTTTCCACAAGATTTGCTACATTTCCTGGTCTTTGGTAATCTTGTGACATCAGATCCTCCTTTAACTTCAGCCATTTCCTCCAGAATGTAAATTCCTTTCATATAACAAAATCCACCCTAGTATATGTGATAGAATAAAATGAGGGCCCCGTCATGTGAATGTAGAGTGGCATGCTGCAATGCTCCAAAATCAAATGACTCATCCTGTCTCGATGCCTTGTCTTAATAAAAATTTTAAGTGTGAATGTACACATCACTTGCTAGGCACTGGTAATAGAGAGGAATTGCAAAGATGAATAAAGCCAATACTTTTTAATAATCATAGACCAGCACCTTACAATATAAGCATATTCCTCACAACAAAAGGAAAAACTAAGAGACAAGCAGACAGTAGTTATTTAGGAATGCAGGTTTTGGGTTTGAGCTCAGTCCCAGTGCTTAGTAACCTAGTTCAGTGACTTGGCCCATTATTTAACCTCCCTAAGCCTCACTTACTTTATTATAAAATGGGGATAACAGTAGTACCTCACAAGAGTATTGTGAATGCATTCCAAGCCATCAGCACAATGCCTTGCTTCGTACATGCTAGCTATTAATATTCAGAGAGTTGCCTCAACTCTGTTTTGCTGTGTCTCTGAAGTGCTAATCTATCATTCCAATCTGCTCACTTCCTTCCATCCAACTCCACAGGCCACAGCAATATCCAACAACCCACATATATTTCTTGAACCAGAAGGCATCTTATAAAGTGTGTATCCAGCCAAGAATGCTCAACCAAGCATGTGTCAGCCCCTCTGGGCACCAGTGGTATCAAAAAGCACTAACCTACTCTCAACTTCTCGTTTTCCAGAGGAGCAAACTGAGGCCCAGAATGGTGAAGAATCTTCTAGGGTCATTACACCATTTCTGGAATCTGCTATTGACAGACCTGGCTCTGAGCTGGGACTGAGAGCCAAACATCTTGACTCTGATTGCACAATGTTGGCACTACTTCAGGCTGCCTTATGGAATTCAGCAAGCATTTCCTGAGAAACCACAGAAGAGGTCATGAAGGAGAATAAGATGGTGACCTTGCCAAGAATGGCATCGAAACCTAATCAGGGAAACAGGCATTGGTCGTGTTAAGAATTCTAAGAGACGTGCCAACAAAGTGCTAAGATGGTTTAACTGCTGACTCTAACTCAAGAAACGTTCATAAAGAAGGTAAATTTCTACTAGACTTTGAAGGCTAGGGAGTTTATTCTTGGTAGAATAAACTCTTCGAGCAAAGGCCCAGAGATGGTGGAGAGGGGTTGGGGAAAAAAAACTAATACAATCTTCTTGAACAAATGAGGAGACAAACTATAATGAGGAATATCTGGGTTCAGGAAAAGTCAATTGTCCAAAGTATTGTATAAAGATGAAAGTAGAAGAAAATGCTTCTTCTGTTCTCTTCCTGAAGTATCCACAGAGCATCTGCTTTCTGCCCATCACTGGTTCTGAAAGATGGGAAGCCAGAGAGAGTAGCAACAAAAACAATTCACATGGGATTCCATTCTGAAGACCTTCAGAGGGGTGAAGAGGCTCACTTCTCACTCTTTGGAAAAGTGTAAACAGACAGGAATACAGCCAACCCCTCTATTCAAAAGTTTTAGGGGTGATTTGACAGTAATTAGGACAATTACCATCATTATATTTGACTAGGGCCCAGTGCACAAAAATTTGTGCACTCAGGGGGTCCCTCAGCCTGGCCTGTGCCCTCTCACAGTCTGGGACCCCTCGGGAGATACCTACCTGCTGGCATGCCTGGCCAGCCTGGGTGAGGGGCTTATGGCTTTTTGCAGGCTGGCCAAGCCCCCCAGTGGGGACCCTCACCCCCTGGGGGTGTGGTCAGCCTGGGTGAGGGGCTGAGGGCCATTTTCAGGCTGCCCACAGCTCCCATTGACCCAACGTCCCAGCAAGGCTGGCTGGAATCAGGTTTCTGGGGTTTATTTATCTTCTATAATTGAAACTTTGTTGCCTTGAGCAGAGGCTCAGCCGGCCTAGGCAGGCAGTTTCCTCCATGGCTCATGCAACGGCAGCCTCCTGTTTGCTCTAGCTCCATGGCTGCTGGCTGCCATCTTGGCTGGGTTAATTGCATACGGCCACTCTGGCTGGCTGGTGGGCGTGGCTTAGGTGTTTCAGAGTTGTGGTTAATTTGCATATTACTCTTTTATTAGATTAGATTCTAGTTGAGAAAAAGTAAAAACGCCAGTATTTTTACATTTCTGTTCTGATCTTGATTTCCAGTAAGCAATAACTACAGCTTTCCATCACAATGTAAAACTATTGAAATAATAGAAATAACACAGTTTCATTTTTTTACAACCTTTTAAAATACTAAGAATAGGTTTGGAGTAGATTAAACACTCCCATCTTGTATTGGTTAGCTATTGCTACCAAACCACTCCAAAACTTGTTGGCATGAAATAATTATTTAACTATGCTCTTGGATTCTGTTTGGTTAGGAATTTGGAGAGAATACACCAGAAATGTCATTATCTCTGCTTTTTGAGGAGACTCAAAGTCTGGAGGCTGGAATCATTTTGGAGGCATCTTCACTCACTGTTGGTTGATGCTGGCTGTCAGCTAGGACCTCAGCTAGACTGTCCATCAGGGCACCTATATGTGGCCTCATTATATGAGCTAAGAGAAGCTTCCTCACAGCATTGAGGCTGGGATCCAAGTGTGAGTGTCCCAAGAAAGCAATACAGAAGTGTATGTTATTGCATGCTCTAGCGTCAGAAGTCATATAATGTCACTCTTGTCACTTCCTTGCTTGAGGCAGTCACAAGATTACCCAGGTCCAGGGAGAGAAAATGTAGACCCCCACCTTTCAATTGGAGGACTGCCAAAATCACATTGCAGTAACCCATGGGATGGGAGATATTACTGCAGCACTTTTTTTTTTTACTTTAAATAAATTTTTAAAATTTTTTAATTCTAGTTGACATACATTATTATATTAGTTTCAGGGGTACAACCCAGTGATTAGACATTATATAACTTACTAAGTGATACATCTTGATAAATCTGGCACCCATCTGACACCATATACAGTTATTAGAATATTAGAGACATGTTACTTATGCTGTACTTCACATCCCCGTGACTGCTGTAACTACTTTGTACTTTTAAATCCCTTCACCTTTTTCACCCATCCCACCAAACCCACACACATATGGCAACCATCAAATGTTCTCTTTATCTATGAGTCTGTTTTTATTCTGCTTGTTCATTTATCTTAATTCTTAGATTCAACTGTTGATAGATATGTAATTATTGCCATCTTATTCATATTTTTTATCTTTTTTTCTTCTTCTTAAAGAAGATCCTTTAACATTTCATGTAATACTGGTTTGGTAGTAATGAACTCCTTTAGCTTTTTCTCATCTGGGAAGCTCTTTACCGGTCCTTCAATTCTAAATGATGGCTTTGCTGGGTAGATTGATCTTGGTTGTTGGTTCTTGCTTTCCATCACTTTGAATATTTCTTGCCACTCCCTTCTGGCCTGCAAAGTTTCTGTTGAAAGATCAGCTGACGATCATACAGGCACTCCCTTATAGGTAACTAACTGCTTTTCGCTTGCTGCTTTTAAGATTCTCTCTTTGTCTTTAACCTTTATAATTGTAATTATGATGAGTCTTGTGTGGGCCTCTTTGGATTCATCTTCTTTTGGAATCTCTGTGCTTCCTGGATTTGCATGTCTATTTTCTTCACCAGGTAGGGGAATTTTTCTGTCACTATTTTTTCATATATGTTTTCAATATCTTGCTTTCTTTCTTCTGGCACCCCATAATGCAAATGTTGATATGCTTTAAGTTGTCCCAGAGGTGCCTTACACTTTATATTTTTGGATTCTTTCTTTTTCTGTTCTTATTGGGTGTTTTCATCTTCCCAATCTCTGATTTGATTCTCTTTTTCATCTACTGCACTGTTGATTCCCTGTATTCATTTCTGAATGGTTCTTTTTTATGTTTTCTAATTCTGCTTTTATGTTTCCTATCTCTTTGTTGAAGTTTTAAGTTTATCTACACTTCCCCTACTTTCATTGGGCATCCTTATAACCTGTATTTTGAACTTACATCTAGTAGATTGCTTGTCTCCATTTTGTTTAGTACTCCTACTGAAGCTTTGTTTTGTTCTTTCATTTGAGATATGTTTATTTGTCTCCTCATTCTGGAGGCCTCTCTGTATTTGTTTCTATGTATTGGGTAGAACTGCTACATCTCCTGGGCTTGGTAGAGTGGCCTTATGTAGTAGGTATCCCGTAGGGTCCAGTGTCACAGCCTTCCCATTCACCCGAGCTGAGCACTCCAGGTACACACCTCCCATCCCCATGTGGGCTGTGTGCACTCTCTTGTTGTAGTTGAGCTTTGATCCAGGCCAATCAACTGGTTACAGGGGCCCACCCCACATGGAGGATCAGCAGTGCAGGGCCCACCCCATAAAGTAGGGCTTGCTCCAGCATGCTCAGTGAATCTGCCCCTTGAGTGTATCACTTATGGAGCTGGTTGGATGGTGCTTTGATGTGATCTGAAGATGTCCTTTGGGTGTGCTGGCTCTGGGACATCCTGGGAGGTGTAGGCCAAGGATAGCCACTACCTATGTTCTTCCCAGAGCCACCCAGCATGAGCTACAAAGCAATCCTCAGATGACTGCTACATTGCTAGGCTTATAGTTTCCAGGAGAGGCCAAGCTACAAACCAAGGACTGCTATCACTAGAGGTGCAGGGCATACCATGGCAAGATACTGCTTATTTGAGAAATTTTAGGAAAGTCTGAAGCATGAACCAAGACAGGAAAGTCCTATGGGAAAGCCACTGAAAACTTCATATAACTTCTCTGAATTTCAGTTCTCTCATTTATAATGGTATGAGAATGCTTTCTACCATGTAAGATCATGGTGAATACCATGAAGGGAATTTGCACATGGTAAAGTGCTATTTGAATATTATTTTCTGACATGAATAACTCCTGCAAGCTGGGTGGCCTGCAGGTTGGGTGGGGCAGGGTCTCAAGGAATCATCAGGGTGGGTAAACAGTTTTAGCCAAGCTGATGGAGACTCCAATATGGTGCCTGCCAGTTGCTCAGTGGTGGAAGGGCTCATCAAAAGAACAATGGCCTCTGCCAGCACTTCTTTCTGAGTAAAAGCTGTCCCTCTAGCTCTCACCCTGATGTCAGGCAATTCAGTTCCTCCCTGTATGTCTCTGATGACTTTCAGTCTGCTTGTGCCAACACTGGAGCTCAGAGGGAAGCAAAGTAAATCCAAGCATGGTCCTCCAAGATGAAGGACCATGGGACTTCGACAGCCCTCTGCTCCCTCAGCCTCAATACCTGCTGGTTTTTACAGAAATTATAGGGACTTCTCTCCCCAGCACTGAGCTGGGGGGGGGGGGAGGCTATTGTGGATCTGGTACCCCTCAATCATCAGGGGGGACCTCAGCAGCCAAAATATCCCTCCTGATTTTTATTCTCTACGTGTGTGTGAGACTAGCCAGTTCCCTATCTCTGCCCCTCCTACCAATCTTGATGTGGCTTCTTCTTTAAATCCTGAGTTGTATGACTTCTGTTCAGCTAGATTTCAGGTGGTTCTGAATAATGATTACTCTGTAGTTTAGTTTTAATTTTGATGTGATTGTGAAAGGATGTGAATACCTTGCTCACATGTACCATCTTGACCAGAATCTACCTTCCTGCAGCATTTTTAGAACATACAACCTGCCACACATCCCAAAGAATGTCCTACATCTGCCTACACACATGCCTGAAACTTGCACCATAAAAGGAGTATCCTGTGGTGATCAAGCTATTCAGCAAGAGTTATTCATTTCAGAAAGTAATATTCAAATAGTACTTTACAATGTGCAACTCCCTTTCATAGCATACACCATGATCCTATGTGGTAGGAAATATTCTAACGCCAGTCTATAAATGAGAGAGCTAAAATTCAGAGAAGTTATATGAAGTTTGCAGAGACACTTGGGAGGGTAAGGGTAGACTCAGATTTTGAACTCAGAACATTGGATTCTAAAGTCTACATTATTTTCACACTTCCTTTAAAGTTAAGTGAAAATGTGTTTATCAAGTGTGATAAATACATACATAGCAATCAATAAGCATCAAATGAATGAACAAATGCTAAACACTAGTCTCTAAACTTTATTATTAACAGAACTGCCCGTCACTTATCAGAGCACTACAGAAATGAAACACTAGATGTCAATAAACAAATAAATAAATACTGGAGCCTAAAAATATTTTAACAGAATTGCCAGTCATTTATCTGAGCACTAAGAAAATGGGATACCAGCCAGGTTAAGAAATACATAGTAGAAAACTCTGGAAGCCAATGCTAACTCTCAGATGGGAGGTGGGTACTCTGTCAATGCTAAGAATAACAGTGTGAGTGCTTTCAAACTTTGCCCTAAAAAGTTTGTAAGAGGAGTTTTCATTTCTATTTTCATTTTCAATAATAACTTCAAGATGCCATAGAGATTTTACATAATCCTAGTCAAGAAGTAAGTACGTTTCTTTAAGAGAATTAAATATTCTTGGAACACTGAAAGAGTTGATTTTTATGTTTAACTCTAAGGACAACTTTTACTTCAACTATAAGTTTTAACTTGAGCATTACTTGTCTAACCTAAATTTTTTAAAAAATTCTTATCATCTCTTCCCAGCACTACTCCCCAATATTATTCTAGGAGTCAGCAAACTTTGGAGAAAAGCAATCTTGTGTAATTTTTTAGAGTTAATCAAACCTTTCTGGGAAATTAATGCTGAGTATTAGTTATACCTGAATTAAATGAATTTAATTTATTATTAAAAATAAAATTATTAGTTCTACCTCAATTAAATGCACAGTAAAAATGATCAAATAACTTAATATCTCACTGTTACCTTTAAAATGTATTTAAGGATAATAAGTGAGGAAGTAAGTTCTCAATATTTCCAATGTTTTAAGCATTGGCAGAGTAGGTAGAAAACTGAAAATTTTCAAATACTGCGTAGACATAAATGAATACAAGGATAATCTTAATATTTCCAGACTACAACCATTTTTTCCTTAAAACATTCATTCAGTACCCTTGCTTTGCCATTAAAAGTTCTTTAACATTAAAGTTACTAAACAATGGTCATTTATGTGACTTGTGTATTTATAAATCTGCCCCAGATAGGTACTGGAGCACAGAGACCAATTCATATTTTACATAATTCAATGTGCTTCTTTTTATTTCTCTGCTGAATAGAAAAATAGTAACTCTCAAGACTGTAATCTTCTTTATAAAATGGGCCATTAATGATTTACAAGGGTGGTTTGTTTGGGTCCTTTTTTTCCAAAGGAAGGGAAATAAAACTTTGTATGAGTTTTCTTCCAGGCTGGCTTTTTCAGAGCACTAATAGGAAAAAAGTTATAAAATATTGTGAGTAAGTAGAACCAAATTCAACCTCTCCCCCTTGGCATCCTGGACCCTTTATATCTGCTGTTTATTTGTTTTTCCCATTATTTCTTTTCCATCACCCCCTATCCTTCCTGCTCAAGAGAATCCTTCTTTATACCCTTTCTGGGCCCACGTCTAGGTCACTTTCCTCTGCTTCTCCATTTATGGCATCCCTCAGCCTCTTCCAAGGTCCAGATCAGACATCACCCTTAGCTGAAGCATCCTCTAATACAATGATTTTTCAACTGGTATGCCATTATACAAGGCTGTGCCGCAAGAATCTTTAAAACATACAATACCTGACTATTTAGTCAGGGGCACTGACTTCTTTTCCCTTATCTTTTCAAACAAAATAATGATAGTCAACCCAACAATAGCCACCTGTGAGGAATGAATCAAAATTATGCCTATTTTTTTATCAGATCAACAAAAAATAGATATGTTTTGGTGTGTCGCAGAATTTCAGTAATTAGTTTATGAGTGGCATGAGATTAAAAAGGTTGAAAACCACTGCCCTACTACATCCAGGGATCATTAATCACTCTAGCCTCATCTCATATTGTAAGTGTAATACAACACTTATTTCATTCTGGTTGAGTTTTAAGTGGTAGCTCTTTACATATTTACCTCCCCAAATAGATTGAAAATTGTAAAATCCCTGAGGAAGGAAGCCATGTGTTATTTCATTGTGATAATCCTGCATAATGCCTTAAAGTTGGCTCTTGGTTTTATTAATGTTTATAATAGCTCTTATTTATTGATTACGGTCTTGGTTTAGCATTTTAGTGAATTATTTCAATTCAATGTCACAAGAACCCAATACTATCTTTACAAAGAGAAAATGAGATCATAGCATTTGATTAACTTTCCCATTGTCACTGTTAGTGAAACAAGAATTTGAACGTGAGTGTCAGATTCCATAGCCCAACCTACTATCCTCTTAGTTTGCCTCCCACTTGCTAGTTTCTCAATCAATTTAAATGAAATCAAGAAACACATAGATGTTATTTATTCACTGAAAATGAACACTTAACATGAGCAAAAGAAATAGCTCCATTTCTTATGTATCCTATGTATCATCTTTGCTTGTCTACAGACATTCATTGTCATTTGGAAAATGATCTCTGTGATTTGATCTCTCACAAGCCAACACCTAGATTTTCTTAAAACAAGATTTTTTTTTCTTTGACCAAAGTAAATCAGTCCTCCCTTACTTTCATGCTACCCTGAGATTTAGCAAAGCACACTACTAATCATTTCACTCAGATACACTGTGTATAGTCATGGAACATAAAAGAGAAAATATTCTTCCTTTAAAATTCCTTGTATCCACTAAATAATAAAGTAGGGAGTAAGTATGAGGTCAAAACAAGGGTTCAAGCTGTGTCTACATAGCCAAATCACAGAGTCAAATACCCAATAGGCTGATTGGTATGTTTTTTTAAATTACTTTACCACTCAGATGGGTCAAATCAATTTGATTGCTTCATGTATGCCAGCAATCACCAAGTGGTAAAAGCTTTCCCCATGTACCCACTTATTATTACAACACATCCTAGAACAATAAGAGACAAACTAATTGAGAAACATTTAACCCAATATTTTCTTATTCCTCCAATACATTCTCCACACTGCTGCTAGAGCAAGCTTTCTAAATGCAATCTTTAATGAAAAGAAATGAACCTCATGTTTATTCCTAATCAGCAAAATGTGGGAGCAACCGAGATGTCCTTCAGTAGGTGAATGAATAAATAAATTAAGATACAACCAGACAAGGAAATATTATTCAGCACTAAAATACAGCGTAGGGCCCTGACTGGTTTGGCTCAGTGGGTAGAGTGTCGGCCTGCGGACTCAAGCATCCCAGGTTTGATTCCAATCAGGGACATGTGCCTTGGTTGCAGGCATATCTCCAGTAGGGAGTGTGCAGGATACAGCTAATTGATGTTTCTCTCTCATCGATGTTTCTAACTCTCTGTCCCTCTCCCTTCCTCTCTGTAAAAAACACTAAAATATATTAGAAGAAAAAAAACAAAAAAATAAATAAATAAAATACAGTGTAGGGGTAGGAGGTATATGGATACTTCTATACCTTCCTCTCAATTTTGCTATGAACCTAAAAACGCTCTAGAAAGATAAAGTCTTCTGAAAATAAAAGATAAATGAACCTCTACCCATATCTTTTACCTTATACAAAAAAAATAACCCAAAGTAAATTATAGACCTAAATGCAAACCTTAAACTATAAAATTTCTAGAAGAAAATAAATAGGGTAAAATCCTTATAGCATGGCGTAGGCCAAGATTTCTTAGAACATACACCAAAAGCAGAATCCATAAAAGAAAAAATAAAAGATAAACTAAACACATCAAAATGAAAAGCTGCTCTCTCAAAGACACTGTTGAGAAAATAAGAAGACAAACCACACACTGGAAGAAGATTGTAAAACATATAGCAGATAAAAGATTTGTATCCAGAATATGTTTTTTAAAAAAACCTCCAAACTCAATACTAAGAAAACAAACCACCCAGTAAAATAAATTGGGCAATAGATTTGAAGACACACTTCACCAAGGAAGATATATGCATGGCAAAAACAAACAAAAAAATTTAAAACACATGAAAAATGTTTATCACTAATCATAAGGGAAATGCAAAATAAAATCACAGTGGGGTACCATTACACACCTAGGAGAATGGCTAAAATTTAAAAAAAAAAAAAACCTGACAATACCAAGAGCTGGATGCAGAGCCACTGGAACTCTTACCGTATATTATCAGTAGTAATAAAAGGATATAAGCACTTTGGAAAAGTTTGACAGTTTCTTATAAAGTTAAATATACACTCTCCACATGACCCAGTTATTTCACTCCTAGGCATACCCAAAAGAAATGAAAACTTTACATTCATACAAAAAATATGATGCCTGAATATTCATAGAGGCTTTACTCATAATCACCAAAAAGTGAAAGTAACCCAAATGCCCTTCAACTGTGACATGGATAAACAATCTATAGTACACACGTACAATGGAATACCACTGGACAATAAAAGGAAATGGACTGCTGATACACACATCAAATCGTTGCTTTTTCAAAGCATTATGCTAAGGGAGAGAAGCCATACTGCACAGATTATATATTATATGATTACATTTATATGATGTTCTGAAAAAGTCAAAGTCCCCAAGGTGTGCAGGCGATTTGTGCATGCTCTGCCTGAAATTTTCTCCTGCCTTCATCCTCTTTCACATGAGCTTAGTGAACAGTCACTTGTCTCTTAAAATTCTCTTCTAACATTACCCCTTTATGAAGCTTTTCCTGAAGCCTCTCCCAGGAAGAGTTAGTGCCCAACTTGTGTCCCTAGGGTAGCATGTATAGACTTCTATGTTGACACTAAAAAACATAGCAGGCATTTGTTTCCACATCTATTGTGAGCTCTTTGAGGTGGAGACCTTCTTATTCATTTTGTATGACCACTACCTAGAATATTTCTGGCATATCAGTGCTATTTGATGAATGAATCAATGAATCAATCAATGAATGAACAAACAAATAACTTAATAAATCTCCTTACCTTGAATGCCCTACTGGTCCACTTAGAAAAGCCCCAATTGTCCTTCAAAAGAATACCGGTTTTGCTCAGTGGACAGAGCGTCGGCCTGCGGACTAAAAGGTCCCAGGTTCGATTCCCCGTCAAGGGTATATACCTTGGTTGCAGGCACATCCCCAGTAGGAGGTGTGCAAGAGGCAGCTGATCGATGTTTCTCTGTCATTGATGTTTCTAACTCTCTATCCCTCTCCCTTCCTCTCTGTAAAAAATCAATAAAATATGTTTTAAAAAAAGAATACTCATCATTACTGCACTGCTAAGTAGCCTTCCCACACACCTGCTCTAAACTTTGAGATGTTTACACACTAGTGTTATAATTACCTCTTGACTGCACACATTTCTGCAGAGGTAATTACATTAGACTGTGAGTTCTTCCAGGGACTCACTAAACTCTAGATCACCAGCCCCCCAGGAGACAGTGTCTGGCTCATCATTCAATAAACATGTGTTGACCCGAGCTTTTGAGAAAAACAGAATCCATGCCTTCCTTGGTCTCCCAGTCCTGGGCCTGATTAAGCTGCATTGCTGGAGGAAGTGTGTGAAAAGGACAGTCACACGCACTAAGTTCTTACAGAAGGAAAAAGGGCTCACACTGTCAGAGTAAAAAGACATTGGTAACCCCACAGTAATAAATGTGGGGAATTAGGTATGACCTTGAACCACATTTTTCTCTGGGAAAATAATCCCTCAAAGAAAGCGAGAGAGAAATGAAGAATGATAGGATAAGCAAAAGAACACTTGGAAGATAAAACCTGAAGTGAGGGGACACACGCTATCTCTTCCCAAAGGACAGAGCTGGTTTCAGGTCTCTGCTCTGCAGGCTCTCCCCGGGCATGTCTGCAAGTCACAGTTTCACCTCAGCGAACGTCTGCAGTGTCATGGGGTTGATTTAGAACTTGCAGGGGGAAAGGAGTCCAACTAACGAAGGGTTCAACTTGGCCAGGATACATTCAGAGTGTAATGTACTAACATACTTTTCAAATCTCAGAGAGAGGTAGTTTCAAAGAATATGACCCCCAAAAAAATATTTTTGTTACAGAAAAGGACTCTGTGAATATTGAATTTTTCCAAAACTCCCCTGCTGGAGCAGCATTCACAATTCATCTATGAGATCATTGACTGAATATCTCTCTCTCTCTCTCTCTCTCTCTCCTCTCTCTCTCTCTCTCTCTCTCTCGATATCACTGCCTTTGCCCATTGGCAGCTGATGAGTTCATCACCTAACAGGTAGTAAAATATTATGAGCTTAATGAGACTGTTCATCCATTGTGTAATCCTAGGCTTGTAACTTAGCAAGTCCTTTACCTGAATAGAAAAGCCAGTTCTGCTACTTATCATAAAATCCCCATTAGTTATAATATTTAAAAATACATACCTTTTTCCTAGGTATGTATGTCTGTGTATCTGTGTCTATGTTGATTCTTTTATTTAGTTACATGAGTCTTTTTATTTTGTAATGTTTTCACTGATTTTTAAAAAAAGGAAGAGAGATTGATAGAAAGAGAAACATCAATGAGAGAGAAACATCGATTGGCTGCTTCCTGCATGCCCCCTACTGGGGATGGAGCCAGCAACCCTGATGGGAATGGAACAGTGTCCTCTGGGATCCTGGGTTGATGCTCAACTCCTGAGCCACACAGACTGCACAGTGAAATGAGTCTTAAACTTGTTAAGCAGAAATGCACTATAAACCTAAAATGTGTACATCCACGTGCAGGGCCAGGACGTGGAGAGTCAGAAGAGATGCCAAAGTTACAAAATTTAAAGATCCACTCTCAGGGGCCCACACGGAGATTTTTCACTGCCAGTCCTATTGGTCTAAGGCTTTGGAAGTGATGCAGTATGATGAGGTACTGTGTGAAAAACACACATATCCTCTCCAAAAAAAAATGCCAAGAGTTTCCTCCTCATAAAGATGACTACTTCTCAACCTGCAGGTTCTAGCTCCAATGTCTCCTCTTGGAGAGAACTTTCCTGAACACCTTCTCTAGAATAAGCATTACCTGTTGTCATTTATCATGGCATTCTCATAAATTTCTTCTCTGCATTCATCAAAATGTATAATTGCTGCTTCTGTAGTATCATTCTCTCGTGAAAATGCAAGCTGATTCAAGCAGGAATTCTCATTCCCTTGTCCACCATTATGCTTAGCACAGTGCCTGACACATCGTTGACACACAATAATATATTTATTGAGTAAATGAAACATTAATGAGTGATTTAGGGGATGTTGTGACCTTGCTCACATAACATCCCTCTGCCCTATTATGTTGGTCAAAACAATTTCAAAAGCCCAACCAGTTTCAAGAAGGAGCTCTTGACAGGAGTGTCAAAGTACTTGCAGGTATATTTTAAAACACAGCAGCTCACTTTCTAGGCACAAATTATACAAGCAAAATACATATACCTCCTTCCCAAGCCCCCCGTAGTTTCATGGCATCAAGGAATCAGGTCTCAGGTTCACAAGCTCATCATCTAATTCAAATCAAGGTCCAAATTACCTTCCCCAGGTACAGTTCTTTGGGTGTGGTTTTTAGGTACAGATCCTCTCAATTTGAAGACTTATGAAATAGTATGGCAAGTTGTCTGTCCCACATACCTAACATATGAGGGTGGATCAGACTTTAGACCAGCATTATGGGCACTCCCATTCATAAAGGGAGAAAACAAGAAGCACTCAGTAGTCTCTGCCTCATGGGCACATGGCGCCAGTTCCTTGCTTAAGACCCAGTCATACTTCCAAGGAACGGTACTCTGGTTCTTGTGTTGGTTTCTCCCTCTAACGTTATTATTACTCTTCCATAAAAATAGCCTGTTTGCAGATGAGTAGGCTTCTCAGCCCTTCCTGCCATTATTCGTTGGAAGGAACAAAGGCCTCTTTTCATTTTGTTTTGTCTTTGTCCTTCTCAGTTCAAGCTGATACAATTTCTTTAAAATTTTTGTGGGATTTTTGTATGTTAATGTATAATCCACTCCATTAACCAAAGCTCTACAAATCTCTTTAAGGCAAGCCTTCTCTGCCTTTGGGCTTCTTGTGAGGTTGCTGTTGGAAAATGCCTTTAAGAGTCTAAAAGTCCTATTGTTAACAGAGAGGGTCTATGAGGCAAACCCATAAGATCCTTAGGAGATGCTGTGTTCTGTTTGAAAGGATCTACAAGGCACCACCTGATGTCTTTCTGAGGTCTTAATAAGGAATGTTATAGGACCACCTTGGATTCAATCTTTGCCCTGAAACTCTTCCTTAATTTGAGAAGGTTTCTTGGTTTTGCTTTTGTTTGCCATCTGGTTAGACTAGAAATACAGAACATTTTCATTTTCCAACACAGGGAGTCCTGGCATCTTCATATTTTTCCTCTAAATGTTTATTGAAAACTGAACAGCTGCATTTGGGGGTTATCTCTCTGTGCTTGTATCTTAGCACACACATCTGAAAGAAACCAGTTGGCCTTTTCAATATTCTGCCTGCAAATTTTCTTATCCAAATCCATCCATTCACTTGGTACATTTCCTCTTTTCTCCATTACTAACGGTGACAATTTTCCTAAACTTTCCACAACCATGTAAACAAAGACCTCCTTTCCCCCAAGTAGTCAATAAAGTTTTTCTCACTTTTCTTTAAACTTTTGCAACAGGTTCCTCAAGGTCCATCGAGCTGCTGCAAACAATTCCTTCAGGGCTCTTCTAGCATCTGCCTGCTGCTCAGACTCAAAGCTAATGCCACGTTTTAAGTTTTTGTTATAGTAGAACTTAACTACAAAGTAAAAAATCTGTTTTACTTACCTACTGATGTATATAGCAAAGCCCCCCAACACTTAGTGGCTTAAAACAACAGCAAGCAGCTTATCTCTTATGGTTTCTGTGTGAACAGCTTTACAGGGCAATTCTGGCTTGAGGTGTCTCTTGTGGCTGCCAGCAAACAGTAGCTAGAGCTGGAACAATGGGAGGATTGGAACAACTAGGGGATGGCCAGGCAATGCCCTCTTCACGTAGCCCCCAGCATTCTCCAGGAAGGCCCTCTGCAGGCTTCCTCACAGATGGTGCTTGGGGCTCTAGCATGAGCATTCCAGCAAGCAAGGCAGGATCTGCACCACTTTACGTCTTTGTTTTCAGTGTGCAGATGTGCCTGGCAAGCCTGGCTCCGTTGTTGAGTGTCGATCTAGGAACCAGGAGGTCACAGTTCGATTCCAGTCAGGGCACATGCCCAGGTTGCAGGGCTTGATCTTCAGTGTGGAATGTGTAAGAGGCAGCTGATCAGTGATTCTCTCTTATCATTGACATTTCTGTCCCTCTTTCTGTCCCTTCCTCTCTGAAATCAATAAAAATATATTTAACAAAATTAAATAAATAAATAAAAATTTGCAAATGCAGTTTCAAACTGGCACGTCTAAGAAGTAGTAAAGTTGCCCTTAAAGTACTTGCTCCCCATTAATGAAAGGAAATGGATGGACAGATGCATTCACTCATTCTATTACTCGTGCATTTATGCTCCTTTAATCCTTTGTATATATTATGTTAATAGACATATCACATTGTTTTCAAATGACCTGCTTTTGTATCTGTCTCTTTCCTTACACTGTTATATCCCTCTGGATGGGAGCTGTTTTATTAATCATTGTATCTCCATTAATCCAATGCATAAAAGAGGCTCAAATAATATGTTCGAATTAAATAAATGAATAGATGACAATTGTACATTGTTTACAAATACTGAAATGGAATATTTCCTATGAAGTACTAAAACACCAAAAACTAAATTTATGTTTCTATTCCTTGTTGCCAGGAAACGCTGTTTCTATTAAGAAAAGTCAATAGCATCATTCATGTTTATATTGGCTTAATTTTATAAATGTACATTTTCAGATCATTTTTGTACCACTCTTTGATATAGTCATCTACACATAAACTACATTGAGGGTAAACCTTTCCCCAGAGTCTAGACAACTGAAGCAAGTGTCAGTAATTCCTCCCCCCCAAAAAAGCTTGATCTAATCACAGCATAGCACTGACTACTCAACATGGGAACAGTAACAAAAGAACACATTATTATTTTTTTAAATAGCAGCAGGAGCAGGAGAAACTATCACGGCAAAGGTATGGCCCTCCTGAGGAGGACTAACAAAGCTGCGCTTTGATTCTGGATTCACTCCCATCTTGATGAGACTAAGCTAAAGAAGCCTCGGGACACAATACATCTTTAAGTGAAAAAATCAGACGAATATGAAGCCAGCGTGTTGGGAAAAGATGTACAGCTACAAGAGACTTGACTATGAGAAATAAGACACTATGGTAGAGTATAAGGATGAGAGATTCAGGGGATAGGGCAACGGACAAAGTATGCATGTTGCAGGGGGGACAAAACAAGAAGGGAAAAAAAAGACCAAGATAAAGATGTCATCAGAAGAAGACCGAACAGGCAGATTCTCTCTCCATGCCTCCACACCCTCACCTAAGTGCAGGTTCCTCCTAAGATGAGGGCTGGTTGAGGAAGCTGCCGCACGATCATCATCGCTGAACAGGAAAGACTTGGCTACCTCCGGGCACTGCAGCCCCAGACCTTAAAGGCAAAGCAGGTTGCTCTGTTTTTGTTGTTAACTCCGTTACCCAATGTCTGTCAGGCTAATGGAGCAAGTTGACTAGTCACACGTGCAGCCACTTGGCTCCTTATATCACCTCCTTTATTTGCCCCCTAAGAATCAGATGAAACAACTGTTTGAGAAACAGCACTTAGAGCAGAAGATGTTGTCCAAGCCCCTCTCCCTGGCGGGCAGAGGACCCTCGCGTTTTGCCAGGGGAAGTTGTGGGTGAACCGGCAGGTACGAAAAGGAGAGTTGTGAGATGCTGAGAAGGAACGAGGATTGGACAGAGACGAACAATTATAAAATTAAAGTGCATTTTCCCACAACAAATTCTCATTTCTAGAGAACTCTTGTTGTCTTTCTCACCCTTGAGAAAACCATGGATATTCCCCCAATTCATAAGTTACAAGAAAATTCATCAAAATGAAAGTGCTGCACTTATAACATGTCTTTGGGAAAAATAAACCTTATCTCAAAACACATGAGCCGTTGATACCATGAAAAACAATCCTGTGTGTCATGAACATGATTGAAGTGAGGTCAGCAGAGCTCCACTCGACTCTGAAATGAAGTCACACAGGACAGAGTTCCTGGAGGACATCGTAATAAACTCACATCATTTGATTTCAGTCTCTGATCAAAATGGTGCTTCAATCAAGTTTCCTGTTTTTCTGCCCTGTTACACAATGATCCATTAAGGCAGGTGGATCAAGTTGACCAGCCATCCATGCAACCGTGAGAACGAAATTTACAATTCACTTGCAAAAGCTGGCATCATGCAGATACAATGGCTGAGAGGCAGCTTGGCATTTCCATTTACCATACTATAAATCTTTTCCAGTGAACAAAGAGGGAAAACTTTCAAATCTCTAATTGCATTTAAATGAGAACCCTTTCCATTCCCTCATATACGCTTTTCAATCAAAGAACCTAAAAGCTCTAAGACCGGGTGAAGCATTCTATGCTTGCATATGCGAGCAACTCAGCTTTTTCCTAAATCTTGAAACAGGAAATCCTTGAAACACTTCTAAGGTTCACATTTAGTCGAGATGTGCCAGACACTGCAGAGATGGAGTTATTTTCTTAGCCAGCATAGGATGAACAGCATGTGATCTGCACAGCTTTTACTCTAGCAAAAGCTGCAGGGACTGAAATAAGGTGAATATACTAAGCTTATGAGAAAAGGAGGCTAGGACTCCTCCTATCTCGAATTTGCTAATTAGGAGATGGAAAGCAATCAAGTTCCAATATTTTGAACTATAAAAAGAATCTAAGTTTAAAAGTTGATTTTTTAAAAATTTATCTTTATGGTTGAAAGTATTACCAATGTCTCCTTTGCTTTTTGTTGTTGTTGTGGTTTTCCCCATTGACCCCCTCTACCCTATATCCATCCCTTCCAAGCCTTCACCACTCTATTGTCTATGTCCATGGGCTATGCATATCCTATATAATAAAACCCTAAGATGCAAATCGACCGAACAGCAGAACGACCTGTCACTATGACGTGCACTGACCACCAGGGGACAGACACTCAATGCAGGAGCTGCCCCCTGGTGGTCAGTGCACTCACAGGGGGAGTGCCACTCAGCCAGAAGCTGGGCTCACAACTGGCGAGCACAGCGGCAGAGGTGGGAGCCTCTCCCACCTCTGAGGCAACACTAAGGAGCAGCTAGCCAAGCAGTAAGAAGCAGCAAGCGGTGCTTAGTAAGAAACAAGGGCTCCTGGACTGTGAGAGGGATGCCCAGGGAGTGGGCCTAAGCCAACAGTCAGACATCCCCCAAGGGGTCCCTAACTGCAATAGGGCACAAGCCAGGCTGAGGGATCCCCTGGGTGCATGAAAAAGGCTTCTAGTCCTAATACATAAAAACCCAGGGTCCATCACATCCGCAAAAATTGGAGACTCGACCTGTCGCCCAGGCTGCGCACACAGCAGGCTCTGGTGGGTGGGGAGTTGTGGCTGCAGAGACAGGTATGGGGGAGGTGGGGCCAGCACTCACACTCACTCACAACCACACACATGCACAAACACACACAGCGCCCACCAGCTCACAGCATTTTCTCTCTTTCTTTCCCTCCCTCCCAGCTTACTTCTGGAGCCTCTCTCAGAATGAGGAAACAAAACAGACTGGACCTGAAGAGGCCTGGATGGGAGGGCCAGCAGAAGGTGGAGCGGCCCCCACTGGCCCCGCCCCCTCCGGGGGTCGGGGGAGGAAGAGTGACACAGGGAGGCAGGGAGGCCTGGATGACTGCTGAGAAAAATAAAGAGAGACAGAGACTGGGAGAGCCTGGGATGGAGAGATGGAAACAAAACAGACTGGGCTTGAAGAGGCCTGGATGGAAGGGAGGGCCAGCAAAGTGAGTGGGCCCCACTGATCCTGCCCCCTCCCAGCTAGGAAAGAGGAAGAGGGATACAGGGAGATAGGGAGACCTGGAGGACTGCTGAGAAAAACAAAGAAAGACAGAGACTGGGAGAGATCAGGCTGGCAGGGGAGAGCAGTTGGGGGCAAGATCAAGCCAGCAGGGGAGAGCAGTTAGGAGCAATCAGGAAGGCAGGCAGAGGCAGTTAGAGGTGATGAGGTAGGCAGGCAGAGAGGTTAAGGGAGATCAGGCAGGCAGGTAGGCAAGTGGTTAAGAGCCAGCATTCCCAGATTGTGAGAGGGATGTCTGATTGGAGAGGGTGCAGGCTGGGCTGAGGGAACAGACCCCCCCCCCATGCATGAATTTCGTGCACTGGGCCACTTGTACGTATATAAGTTCCCCAGTTAATCTCTCCTTCTACCCCCAACCCTGCCTCCCTCTAAAATTTGTTAGTCTGTTCTATGGTTCTATGGAATTTCCTCAGAAAATTAAAAATGGAACTCACATTTGACACAGTGATCCCATTTCTAGGAATATATCCTAAGAAACCTGAAATGTCAATCAAGAAGAATATATGCACCTTATGTTCATAGCAGCACAATTCACAATAGCTAAGATTTGGAAACAGCCCAAGTGCCCATCAGCAGATGAATGGATTAAAAAACTGTGGTATGTCTACACAATAGAATACTATGCTGCTATAAAAAAGAAGGAACTCACCATTTGCAACAGCATGGATGGATCTGGAGAATAAAAGTCGACTTTTAAATTATATATCTTAGTACATTTCCCACCAAGAATACTTAAAAAATGAATTATATATAATTCAAAATAAAAAGACCTAGATTTCAAAAACAATTATGAGACATTTAGTTAAAATATTGAAAAAAGAATGACAAGAAAGAAGTGAAACAGGTCCTTACATCTCTACCAACATGTTGTATTTATAAAATCATTTTGAAGGTAGTTGTGATATGTATCATGATCCATAAAAGTATTTGTGCTGTTTGGCCCAGGTTTTGCAACTTGAATAATAAATCCTGTGGAAATAATTTTAAAATATATGGAAAAAAGTATGCTTTCATAATATTATTTATAGTAACAAGAATTGGAAATGATTTAAATGTCCCAGAATTAAGGAAATAATTATACAATTTGGGATCCAGCCAACAATATGGACATCATTAAGTAAATTGTGGTCCTGTTAGGGCAATAAAAGCGAAGACATATTTTTCCTTTTTAGTAAGTTCCAAACCTTGCTTGAAGGTGGTTATAATATAGTTACATTTTTAAAATAGTTTTTAAAGTCCTAGAAACCCACCAATGTACCTGAGTGTCATGAGAGCTTCAATACTGAGGATGTTTTGCAAAAGAGGCAACCCCACTTCTTCAATGGTGGGTGTATTTCTCAATATGAAGGCAGCCATTTGATCAGACTTCATGAAAACAGCATACAATCATATAGCTTGTCAAATCATTATATTTACTGCGTGCTGGGTGCCTGCAACCACGTTAGGCTTGGGGAAGAAGGAAAGGCAACATGTCCTAGCCTTTAAATTGCTGCTGACAAATCATCACAGAATAAGCACAGTTGCTGAGAATGGGTGCCCAGGGTAACGTGGGTGCACGCAGAGGCAGGAGGCAGCAGGATGGGGTGAACAGCCTCTCTCTGTGACATTTCCCAAGGACATTACTTCTGGAGTCTGGAATAATAAGCACAACTTTATCAGGCAAGCAAGTTGAGAAAGGGCATTCCAGGCAGGGACCACCAAGCAAAGGCATGAGACAAGAAGACCACCATATATTCAAGGAGTTAGACAGAAAGTAGGAAAATCAGGACATGTTAGCATGTTAGAAAGAAAACAGATCATGAAAAGCCTTGTGTGCCATTAAGAAGGCACTTGGGCTTCAGTTAGCAATTCAGAGTTTGGGTTTTCTCAAGATTTTCATTAGAAATGTAATCATCTGAAACTAATAAAAATTAATATTGAATGTCAACTGTACATGAAACAATAAAAGTTTTAAAAAAGAAGTATAATAAAATTCAAAAATAAAGTTTTAATGCATAAAATTTTAATGCATTTTATATGTTCAAAATCAGTTTCTCAAAGATCAAACAGTGAGAAAAATAGGGCTATTTTGATAAATATAAAAATGTAAGTGCAAAAATTTAAAACTGTGGTCAGCTGCAATCATATAGCATTTCATCACTCAATTTATTTCTGAAATTTATTGTGATTGTGAGGAATCAAGAAAAATTCTAATTCAAAAAGCTAAGAACCAAATCCTACCAGGCTTGATTTGGTTTGGGGTTTGGTTTGGTTTAGTTCACCCCCAGCACTTCACCTTGCAATCTCAGGTCACTCCTGAGATCAATGGATCCTGAAAGCATTTATTGAAGAATATAAATTCTGTTTCAAATTTGAGTCACTGAAGTATTGAACAAGTAAGTCACATACTTATCACAAATATTGATCCAAAGGCTACCTTCTGCCTATCTGCAGTAGGAGATTAAAGGGGCTTCTATGATATAATTTCCATTTTAAGCTCTCCTTTTTAAACTCTCTCTCTCTCTCTCTCTCTCTCTCTCTCTCTCTCTTTGTATGTATGTGTATGTGTGTATGTATGTGTGTGTGTTAGCACAGGTGGCTTGGTCTGAAGGAGACTGCCCTCTGTCATCTTCAGCTCTCTGATTTGGCACCACTGAAAGTGAGCAGCAGTCTTTCAAGTAGATTCATTCTTAGCAGGGAAAGGAAGGCAGGGAGGAGGGATGGACAAGAAAGGTGGGAAGGAGGAGAGCTCTTCCTCATAGTAGAACATCAGTTTATAAAAGTGGAGGGCACGGTGGATGTGAAAAAATCGCCATCTTTGTAACCATCACAGTAAGGACTGGTTTACTAGTAAGCAAAAATCACCAAAGGATGCTCAATTTAGGGGAGCAAGTTGGATGCAGAATTAGATATGTACATGTTCTTAAAGTGTCTTCTCACTAATTGCTTGTGAGTTGCAAGGGGAAAATCGTAGCTATACAGTCAGTGAAGAAACTGACCAATACCATGACCAGATCATCAAAATTAAGGTCATATGCCTCCTGATACATCGTCCTAAGAAGGACACGGCATCCCTTTTGTAGTAGTCACTCTGGAATTGTACAACTGAATCTCATCATGACAAACATGACAAAGTCTCATAAAACTCACACTGAGAAAAAAAGAAACTCACACTGAGAAACACTATAAAACTAGTGCCTATAACCCTTTTTTAAAATGCCAGTCTCACAAAAGACAAAAAAAAACAACTGAGAAACTACTTCAAATTAACAGACTAACAAAACATGATCCCCAAATGCAACAGGTGGTCCTATATTGGATTCTAAGGTGGCGGGGGAGATCCTGTAAAAGACATTATTGAGACAATTGATAAAAATAGCAAATGGACTATAGATTAGATAACAGTATCATGCTAATATACAATTTCTGAAATTTGATAACTGTACTATGGCTACATAAGAGAATATATTTGTTTCTAAAAATACACATTGACATATTAAGGAGTAAGAGGGCAGGATATAGTCGAGCTATTCTCAAATAACTCAGAAAAAAACAATGAATGTGTGTGTGCTTAAAGTCAACAGCTATAGCCAAAAATTAATAAATCAAATGCTATTATAAGCATACTAGAGGCCCGGTGCATGAAATTTGTGCACGGGGTTGGGGGGAGGTTCTCTCACCCCAGCCTGCACCCTCTCTAATCCAGGACCCCTTGGGAGATGTCTGACTAGGATCAGGCCTAAACCGGCAGTAGGACATCACTCTTAAAATCTGGGACCACTAGCTCCTAACTGCTCACCTGCCTGCCTGCCTGATTGCCCCTAACTGCCTCCCCTGCTGGCCTGGTCACCCCCAGATACCCCTCCCCCACCAGCCTAGTCACCCTCAACTTCCCCCTCCCCACCAGCCTGGTTGCCTTAACTGCCTCCCCGCCCCCCCCATGACCTGGTTGCCCCTTACTGATCCCTCTGCCAACCCCCACCGGGCTGGTTGCTCTAACTGCCCTCCCCACACATACACTGTCCTGGTCGCCCCATGCAGCCTGCTGCTTGGTCATTTGCTCACCCCTCACTAACCCCTCCCGCCCCCCGGCCCGGTTGCCCCACACAGCCTGTTCAGTCATCCATTCGGTTGCAATGGTCACTTAGGCTTTTAGATATATAGATTATTTATAGAGAGCCCCAATTACTAAAAGAACTTGAAGAGCTAAAAGAGTTTAAAGTGGTATCCTCTGAGGAAGGAGGGGGTAAGGAAAAGATTTGCTGCTTTTCTGTACCATTTGACATTTTAACCATTTAACAAAATTGTCGTTTAAAGTAAATGATGATTCTGCAGTAAGTACTGAGACCAGAGGGACTACGAGCAAGGGAAAGATGTGAACAGATGGTGCTCCGGGAAGAAACCCTGGTGGAGTCTGAAGAATGTGGCCGGAGGAGCCAATAGAGACAGTCTGTTGGAGTTGAAAGCCTTAATGGTTATTCCTCACATTTGGGTTAGACTTTGCAACCTGCAGTATTCTCCTACTCCATTACATAAACTGAATCCTCGCCATTCAAAAAGGCAATAATTAGACATCGGGTTTCAGAGGAAATGAGCGTGCAAGTGAGGCATTATGCAATGAACGCATCGCCAACCTGACCCCCATATAAAAATCTACAGTAAAAATACCAACAGGGTGCAGCTGCCAGGAAGCTCCGAGGCACTTCATGTTTATCATGGGATCTGTGCTGAGTTATAGCTTAAATATATCTGTTTTGTCTTTTTTCCTCGAGGCTCAGGGTCTTTTAATGCTATATTCTTACTGGAACAAACTTACTGTCGTGCGGGAATGGCAATCTTCAAGCTACCCGTACACCAGTTCCCCCCGCCCCCTACCCCTGCCCCTAAAGAGAACAAATGGTCAACAGTGGTTTGGACGGGGTTGTTTTCTATTCCCTGGGATCTTTTCTTAATCCTCTCCAATTTGCCACTCTGGCTGCAGAAAAAACAGGCACAGTTGCCCCAATACAGGACGCTCGTCCCACTCGGCTCCACCAGCTCCACCGCCACTCGCCTCCCGAGGTCGAAGCAGAAGCAGCAGTTATGATTCTGAACCTTCTGTGTGGCCTGGGGCAGGCACTTGGCCTGCATGATTTGAACTATGCTTCCTGCAGTCCTGTGGGGTGCGTGCTATTTCGTCCTCCCCACCTAGCTGTGAAGAAAATAACATCAAGAGAGATCTAGTAGCCAGCCAAGGTCACACAGCCAATTAGCAGCAAAGCTAGGTGGGCCTCGGTCCTAGAGTGTGACGCTCTGAGAGTGTGTGTGTACGCATTGTGGTGAATGCGGCATTATTCTTGGGTGGTCTTCCCGGGCCACATGTCGCTCCTTCCTTCAGCTTTCACTCAAGGTGAAGGAAAGAAGGGAGTCTTTGTGAAGCAACAGAACGCACAAGGTTCAGGGACCCTTTGCCTCTACTTCACCCCAGCAGTAACATATTCATCTTATCTTAGCAGTTCTTAAAGGTACTAATTCAATTTCTGAGTTTTAACTAGTGGATAAAGACAGGCCTATTCCTGAAAGGCTGTGATAGGAAGCATCTGAGTCAGATTACAACAGAGCATGTGCTGGGGTATTTTTAGCACAGGACTGTATATAGGACATAGTTTTCTGGTTGTGTCACAATCCTGCAGGTGTGCTTTCTATTCACATTTTGAACAAAAATAGATACATACATTGGTGATATAAAGATAAATGCAATACAGTTTCTGCCCTTGAAGAGTTCCAAGACTAGTTACAGGGACAGAAAAAGCAGAAATCTAGGCAAAAAATAATAATAATAATGTCTAAAACATGGCATAATGGAGGTATTCGAGCACAGATAGTAGGGACAGTAGGAATTTAAGACATTCCTAGCGGCCTGCTTCATTTGTACTACAGGTTAGCTGCCAGGTGCTGGAAAGACAAGGATGCACAAAAGTCAACAGTCCCTGCTCTCAGGGATCTTCCATCCTCGTGGAGGAATCAGACCTGGTCTGACTGCAGACCCAGAGGAGAGTAACAGACTGAGAAAAGTGCTCCAAAGGAACTCAACGCTGTCCGGGGAAGACATCCAACAAGGGACTCGACAACCTGAACAGCAGCTGGCATGCACGTTCCTGATTGGCAAGCCTTCCCCTGAGGATGGAACTGTTTTGAGCTGAATGAAGAGGAGAAAGGAGGCACTGACTTAAGAAAAGGATGGAGGGGGGGTTGGGGGGCACGGGCAGGCTGGTTTGGCTCAGTGGTAGAGTGTCAACCTATGAACCAGGAAGTCATGGTTCAATTCCTGGTCAGGGCACATATCCAGGTTGCAAGCTCCATCATCAGTGGGAGGCGTGCAGGAGGCAACCGATCAATCATTCTCTCTCATCATTGATGTTTCTATCTCTCTTCTACTCTTCCTTCCTCTCTGAAACCAATAAAAATATATTTTTTGAAAAAAAGAAAGAAAAGGAAGGAAGTAGAGTACATTACAGACAGAGGCAACCACATGCCACGGCCCTGTGATAAGAGAAAGCAGAGCCTTTCTAAAACCTTGCAAGAAGCTCATGTGATAGGATTGCAGAGAGCCAGGGGAAATGGGTCCAAAATGATAAGGGGAAGGCACACAGGGACCCAGCCAACAAGAGTAAGGACATGGGTAAGGACCATTGATTTAATGGTCAATAAGACTCCCCCTTCTCTCTATTTAGCATTTAGGTGCCCTGGCACTTAGGCAGCTTTCGATTACCTTTCAACAGCCATGCACAGTGACAAAAGTGTCACAGAGCACTACCGATATTCAGACAAATCATGGAACCCAGCGGTTCTCAACCTGTGGGTCGCGACCCCTTTGGCAGTAGAATGACACTTTCATAGGGGTCATCTAAGACCATCCTGCATATCAACATTTACATTACGATTAATAACAGCAGCAACATTACAGTTATGAAGTAACAATGAAAATAATTTTATGGTTGGGTCACAACATGAGGAACTGTATTTAAAGGGCCAGAAGGTTGAGAACAACTGACGAAGTCTCTTCAATTCATAGAAATCAACATTTGGTCCAGGTAAATGTTTTTAAATATTTTCAGTTATGTGAAATTTTTTAACATAAAAAAAAAAATAGACCCTTTCCACTACCAAAAGTTGGTAGTCCTTTTACTAAATACTGACTGGGAAAACATAATGATAAGTAGGTACTATGCTTTCAGCCCAGGCTTTAAATGAATTTCAACAAAGTTAATGACAGTACCCATGTACATTCAAAAAGTTATAACTCATAGATGCATCCCAGATATGTGCTTTCTTTCATTTACAGGGCAAAGTTTGTGACATATATGGATTTAAGACCACTAATAAACCAATATCACCCTGATAAATTCAATTTTTTAAAAGGAACACTTATAAAAACTATGTGGCCCATGGTTTGGAAATTGCAGGTCTAAATAAACTAGTATCTAAGGTTTGTTTTAGCTCTGAAATTCTGATTCTACCCATGTTCAGTGAGAATGGTCTTAATCCTCCTACATAATGGAGCAAATGGGAGCAATCACTTCTCCTTTGGCTAACGCTGCATCTGAAATCTTTAGATCACAAAGCCAATTGGAGAAATCTGCTTACATTGACTATGATTTAGTGAGATTCTAAACATGTGTGCTCTGCAGCTGATTAACAATGTTCTTTAATGTGTTTTTAAGCTTCCTGAACCTCTTAACCTCAGCTGTTCTGAACCTTGATGTCATCAGCCTTGATCTCTCTATGTTCACATTTTCTCTGTGGGCTTTACTTTCAGACAGGCCCTTTCCACACAACGACTCCAACAGCTCTAGGCTGGCAGCCTCTAGCATTGCAATTCCAAAAGAAAAAAAACAACTAGCTTCTCCCTGGCTGGTTAGCTCAGTGGACAGAGCGTCAGCCCTCAAACTGAAGGGTCCTGGGTTAGATTCCAGTGAAGGGCATGAACTTCAGTTGTAGGCTCAACCACCAGCCAGTCTGGAGTGGGTGCAGGAGGCAATCAATCACTGTCTCTCTCTCACATTGATGTCTCTCTGTCTCTCCTCCTCCCTTCCACTCTCTTTAAAAATCAAAGGAAAAATATCCTCGGGTGAGGATTAACAAAAAAGGGAGAAAAAAGAAAAAACTTCATGTCTTTAATAATTCCTATAAAAAATCCCCGAACTGAATCTCTTTGACCTGGATTAGGCACCTTGTGCCCATTCCTGGACCAATCACTATAGCCAAGAAGATGAAACTTATTGATTAACCAAGCCAAGTGTCACCACCCATGCACTTGGGAGCAGAGAGGTGAAAAGAGGTTCCATTTACCTTGGGAAATATTAAGAATGGAATAGCTGGGTCATATGGTAAGTATATCAAGTAAAATAAAATTTTAAAAAATTGTAAGAAATTGCAGAACCATTTCTGCATTACTCCAGAATGAGTGATGCTATACAAAAGGTTCTATCAGTGCCTCTGAGTTCACCCATCTTGCCTCAGAGAAGCAGCCATTGATACTTTGTCTTACCTGTTGTGTATTCCTATTCAATGCTCCGACAATTCACCCTGGGAGAAAGCAACCACTTTGTGTCTTTCTACCGGTATTCAAAAGCATATGAGATATAGGACTGGTTTTGCGTTGAGCAAAGAGTGTGTGTTGCTTAGATGTAGCTTAGATTGGGGCACTGTCTGGATCCACAGAATCAAGCAAAGCCCAGAATGAACTACAGGAAGAACAAGAGACTGGCATGCTTTCTTCCGAGGCCCGAAGGAAGGAAAGCAAGGCTGGGGTTCTGCAGCATAATACTTGGTGTAGGTTAAGCATTCAGCATGAACAGTGCCTGAATAGCTGCCTTCCAAAAGTATGAAAATGTAAGCAGATAAAGTGTGACAATCGGATGGCACTTCTATTGTTGGTTGTCTTTTCTTCCGATTGGTCTGAGTACCTGAAACAATTCCTGCAGCCGAAATTGCTGGGAACTCAGATTAGCTAGCAGTAAACCAACCCTATAATGGAATCCGTCGGCAATTACACACAGCAAGAGGTTAAGCAAATCTTAGGGAAAGCTTTTTACTAATCACAGAAAAGGCCACACTTCACTTTTATTGTAACCCATGCCACTGAAGTCAGCCTGATGAAATGAATCAGAGATAGTTGCATAAAGAATATACATACACTTCAGTGGTCATGTTTGTAACATTTTAAAATTTCCCTTTCCTGATTTAAATTCTATAATGAATTCTATAGTGATTTCCATCACTTCTACTGCAACTATAAAATAAAAAAACTGCCCTGACCGGTTTGGCTCAGTGGATAGAGTGTTGGCCTATGGACTCAAGGGTCCCAGGTTTGATTCCGGTCAAGGGCATGTACCTTGGTTGCGGGCACATCCCCAGTAGGGAGTGTGCAGGAGGCAGCTGATGGATGTTTCTCTCTCATCCATGTTTCTAACTCTCTATCCCTCTCCCTTCCTCTCTGTAAAAAATTAATAAAATATATTTTAAAAAATAAAATAGAAAAACTAATATCTGTGTAAAAAACAATAGATCAAGGATCATATCAGACAAACCTGCATTTATAAGAATAATGGTGAATGATAAGTAGCAATTGAAAAACCTCAAAAAACTTTCTGGCTTGTCTTGGATGGCCACCCAAAAGTTTCATTGCTCAGGCAAACATTCCGTCTCTGGAATCTTAAAAAAACTATCTGGAACTCTTATGAGAACCTATACTTCCTTCTTCTGGTTTGATGACCAATATTACCCAAATAGCTTCTCTCGGTGTATTTAGCACTTCTGCTATAGCCACTTCCAGAAATCAGAAGTTTAGAGATCTTATCACAGTTAAAAACAAACACTAAATGGTTGAGTCACTTTATCCTTCCCCCAACAATGTCCAGATACAGAGGACTAGCTTTCCTGAAGTTCCTCCCCACTCTCTTCCTAGATTTTTTTCACCTTTCTCTTTTCTGAGAAGGAAACAGGGCTACCCACTTTTTTTTTAATTATCTAGACTGTGAACAGGAGATGATGTTTCTGTGATTATCCTGGTTGGAAATGCTCTCTCCTTCCCCTGAAGGCCAAGGATGCTAGTATCCTATGTTTGAACATCAATCCTGTGGTATTTAACCCTCACTTGTTTTCTAATTAGTTTGTCCGTATCTTTTTCCTCTCTAATAGAGTAGCTTCATCATGGACCTGCGCATGTCCACCCCGTTTTTACATCACCCTTGACATTTAACAGTGTCTTACAGAAAGCAGACTCGCAAGAAATATCTGTGGAATGATTGAATGAATTCCAACATTGGAGAAATATTTGGTGAGCACCTACTATCTGCCAGGCACTATTCTAGGCACAGGGTAGAGCAGCAGGGAAGCACAGAGATAACACTTACCTGTGATGGAGTCTGAGCCCTCTTGACTTGCACACATAGGATATAAAAGGCTTATTTTCTCACAGCACAGAATGTTCGCCCTTAGGTGCTACTTTAGTCACATAGATATAACTGAGGAGTGGTAAAGGGCATATATATTTTTTCTATTTACCATGTAGCATTCTAAATAAAGCAATGCTAGCATTGCAGTATCCTATCCAAGAACTGCATATAGTCCACCTGAATACTTTTATAGATTTTATTCTATCTTTAGGTCTCTGTGATTCTTAAATACCCAAAATTGATGTGTATTACTCATTGAAATTCAAAATGGTAATTTTTAGGCACAAGTGGGAAGTAAAAAAGGAAAATGATTGCTTCAAGATTGTGCAAGATGTTTCACTATAATTACATACAGGATTTAATAATGGCCAAGTCTGACACATACATTCCAACATTCTGTTGAAATTAACCAAGGTAAAATATTTGTGGGTTGTTTCCCGCTTTTCTTCTCTATATTTTAATTCGAAAGAATGAAAGGAGCCTGATTGCCAACTGAAGAGAGTTCACTAGATTGCCTTTTTTTAAGTTGCATAGCTACAATCATGGTTACTTGTTACCTGTCTCTACCTTTGGTAATACTACCTGGCGATCAAGTTGCATTAAGAGATGCTATTTTTATCTCATGCCATTGGACATAGGCATAAAAGTTTTTAACATCTGACATTATGCAACAGAAAGCCATTAGAATTAGCTCCAAATGAATTTCTTATCTAAACAATTTCTAAAAACACTTATCTTTTAAGTGTACCAATTGTCTAGTAGAGTTAAACAATTATGATTCTTTCAGGTCACTGTGTCTCCTATTTACCACACAAACAGCAGTGTGATGGGCTAGAGCAGTTCGATTTCTTCCCTTCCTTATATGCCTTCTTTCTCATGTAAAAGCATTAAGGAATTCTGACACAATGATAAGCTGCTATTTAAAGCCCTCACTTGTGAGATTGGAATGCAGTGTATTCAGGAGAAATGTACAAGCTATGCATTCATGCTAGGTCAGAGCCAACAACATGAGCATTGTGTAAAAGCAGGAAACAATTCGCCTTTAAAATTTCCTTGACCTTGATTACATTGACTGTGGAGGTGATTATCAGAAAAATTTGATAATATGTTTAAGATTCTTATACAGTCTTATAGGAAGCAAAATATCCTGGTGATAATTAAAAACACTGCATTGCTCTCCAGATGTTTTGTTCTTATAATGCCAAACATCTGGATTTTAAGAAACATTTGGATAATGGAGTGCATTTTTAAAGGTATTTTTTGTGTGAATTTATGTTTGCTATCAAGTGGTCATAGTTGCTTAATCAACATCCGAACGTGACTGTTTTGTAGTTTTATATTACAATACTAGAACACAATCTCAAAAGCATATCTGGAAGAGATTTACTTCCCAGGTAGAATCTTCCTTGATTTCTGAAGAACTTGCATCCAGTTGTCAAAGGGATGTTTATAAAAATAATACATGGATGAGTGATTATTATCTAATGAAGCTGATATTTTACAGGAGATACTCACTGAATAAATTAGCAAATGCTCATGTCGCAATGGAATTCTGCTTTAATGCCAACATTACATGCAATAGATTGCTGATTGCTAGAACCTGGATGTTATATGATCAGAAATAAAATTTATCCCTCCTACCCCTAAAATTGATTGATTGATTGATTGATTGATCGATCGAATGATTAAAGTAAGCCCCAGCTGCAGAGCATGTGGACTATGCATAACCAGATCTATAGTTTATTTTTTAAAATACATTTTTATTGATTTCAGAGAGGAAGAGAGAGAGGGAGAGAGAGAAACATCAATGATTAGAGAAAATCATTGATTGGCTGCCTCGTATATGCCCCCCACCAGGGATTGAGCCCAAATCCCAATCATGTGCCCTTGACCATAATTGAACCTGGGACCCTTCAGTCCTCTGGCAGACTCTCTATCCACTGAGCCAAGCCAGCTAGGGCTAGATCTATAGTTTAAAACAAATTTGAAGTTCCTCAGGAATTAAACCTTTTTATTTCAGTGTAGCAGTTGCCCTATGCTCCAGAAGGTGCCTAATGGTTTTTTAAATGAATAGAATGTATAAATGAGTAACAAAGGTTTATTAAGAACTTCAGACTGGTGAGGATAACACTTTAACTAAATTTCTCCTAAGTTTTTCTTTCCCATTTTCATCCTAAAAACTCTTTGGTCTATAAACCAAATCCACATTATTTGTCAAAGTAGAAACTTTGCCTTAGAACCACATAAACACTTCCTTCTGAGTTTACAGAGGCAAATTAAATACACAAGACAGTATCTCCTAATTCTTTCTATAAATGAAGCAATTTTTAATGTCCTACTACTACTTGTTTCCCTCTTTAACCTCACTCTCCACCTGTCCTACCTGTCGCATTCATCTCCATCTCCATCTGCCATGTTGAAAATCCATCTAACATTCCCCTCTATGGGAGACAAGCCAAGTTCAGAGACTACATTCCTGAAGTTCATTTTCAAAGATAACTCAGTTATTATTTAAATGTGTTGACTGTCAAAAGGTTGGAATGAGTAATTAGACATAGGTTTCATTTCCTCTCTTCTAAAATTAGCATATTATTTTAAACTATACCACCATAGGTTAGTCTTTTTTATTTCCTTTTTTAAATGGCATCTAAAGATTCACTCAATTATTATACAGATGCACTAATATACATCAAAGATTACTTTCTAAAATGTTTAGTACAGGAAGTACAGTTTACCCTTGAACAACATGGGTTTAAACTGAGTCCACATATGTATATATTTTTTAAAAATAAATTCTCTGTCCTGGCCAGCATGGCTCAGTGGTTGAGCATTCACATGTGAACCAGAAGGTTATGGTTCAATTCCCAGTCAGGGCACATGCCCAGGATGCAAGCTCAATCCTCAGTGAGGGGGGAGGGGGAAAGAGTGCAGGAGGCAGCCAATTAATGATTCTCATCATTGATGTTTCTAGCTCTCCTCTCCGAAATAAATAAATATATATATATATTTAAAAATAATAATAAAATAAATTCTCTGAATGTATTTTCTCTTTTTTATGATTTTTTAAAATTACATTTTCTTTTCACCAGCTTACTTTACTACAGTAATATATATAACATACAAAATATGTGTCAATCAACTGTTTATGCTATCAGTAAGGCTTCCTGCTAACCATAGGCTTCTTAGTAGTTAAGAGTTATACGTGGATTTTCAATTGTACAGGGGCATCAGCACCTCTAACCCCCGTGTTGTTCAAAAGTCAACTGTAATTATTTAGAATTATGTTTCAAAAAATTATTATCTGGATCATTTTTTAAAATTTATCTTTATTGTTGAAAGTATTACAGATGTCCCTTTTTTTCCCCTCCCTTGACTTCCTCCACCCCACACTGGGTGATTTTCATTATAGAAATACTATCGGCATTTACAAAAATTACACGTTTTCATGTATTCGTGCATACACAGAAGAACTTGTGCTTCTGATTGAAGGAGTATGAAAATGCTAGGCAGCCATCCCCGGTGCTGGCTCTAGTCACATAGTATCTCTTTTCATCCAAACAGAACTTTTTTTCAGCAGTAAGAGCGTGGCAAGACCTGAAGGAGGTCCAGCCTTTTGGCACAGAAGCACAGACACAGCTCTACTGTTCAACACTGAAATGCTATTTATTAGATAAACATTACATTGAAATCGCCAAAGAACATACAAGGCCATTACAAGAGTAGACGTTTTTTGCCACCACTTATTTCTTTTTATGTTATCTTCTTAAAGGAGGACTTTCATACCAGAGCAACCTTGGGGAAAAATGAGACCACAAAAAAGGCTTTCATGGCGGTGATTTCTAGACCCTCCATTCTATTATTTTGGATATTTCCTTTTGAACATGGGCTCTCTTTCCCACAGCTATGTTTGGCCTCCTGGTTTGCAGTGACGTTATGTCTGTGTTGGCATCTTTCCAAACTGCCACTAGAGAAAATCAGTGCCACAAATTTAACATGAAGAACTAAATTCTAGCTTCAGTTGTTCCCCTCTAATTCAAGGACTCTTTGAATGTAGTCTTGATATGAGCATTCGCTTTCTTTATTTATTTTACCACTTGTAGTGATGGAAGAAAAAAGAAAAAGAAAAAGGAAATCCAAATGCCACATATATATCACCAACATTGCATTTATTCCCCTCAATTCTGTCAACAAATAATTATCAGGCAGCTTCAGTTGTAAAGACAACAGACAACATTCTCTACGAAGCACTATGATAAATAAGAAACAGTACTATTGTTAAAGAACTTACCATCTATTAGGGATATAGGGGGGAAATTGGCTATCACACACACTTTTGGGAATGTATCAAAAGAAATATGTAAGCAAAGAGAAATTTGAAAAGAAGAAATTATCTCTGGAGGTAAATGAAGAAGATAAATTTAAAAAGTTGTAATGAGGGTAAGTGATTTGAGCTGGATCTTATAGAACGGTTGAAAGTTCAAAAGGCTGAAATTGGAGAAAATAGAGGAGAAGGCATGGGAAGACATCAAAAACAAGTGAATGAAGTACATGTTGGAAGAACAATGAATAGTCCGGTTGTGCAGCCATGACCCATTTGGGCAGCATGTGATGTGGTTTGTGATGGCAATGCCACCCACGTACCACTTCTTTTCAACTCTTGCTCTCCTCTGCATGGCTCTCCAGCATCAGCTCCTGCCAGTGTCCCCATCTTACAGGAGGAGGGTTGACTTCAATGATCATTGCCATGGTCCAAAAGAGCCACGACCAGAAGACATTAGGTTGGACTTAATTCTGATCTAAGGGATTAGAAGATAAATTATATGCAAAGTCCTTAACATGAATAAGAAGCTTCAGACCCTTCTGAAGTTAACCAGAGAACTGAATGAGGACCAATAGAATTTTAAAAAATAACAAATGAATGACAAAAGAAAATAAGAAAATTGATCACATATTTGTGGTTGCTAAAATTATTAGCAAACTGTTAGATTTTGATGAAGCCATCTGGAAATGGCATTCTTTTAAATTTGTCATATTTTGTTAACAAAAACATCTAAAACATAAACTATTAATTCAAAGATTGTTCATATTCAAATTTCTAACCATTTCCTTGGACATACATGTCTTCCCCTAGATCGTGCCTTCATAGCTCAATAGAGGGAGAAATTCTCAGAGTAGCCCCACATTGGATTTGAGTTGTTAAAAATCAAAGTATACTTTTTTAAACTTCTCCGCGCTCCACTCTTCAAACTGAAATGCTATGACAGTATTTATGTTTGAAATTTTCTAACATGACCAAGCAAGATAGAAAATGTAAGGCTAAAAAGATTAATTGCTGCTGAAAATGCAACCCCATCACAAATTATTTTAAAAGCCCAGAACTAATGAAAAAAGAGTTAAATCTATTTGTTTTTAAGGAAAAACTTTCTTCAGTCCAACATCAAGAGATGATTAATTGTGGCGATTTTCTCATGTGTTCCCCTGATCTCGCTGCACGGCCTTCATTGAATTCAAGTGGCAGTTGGGGCTGAATAGCTTAATATCTTCGGGTATCACATGTCCTGCTTCAAATGTAATTACAAGCTTCTAGAAGCTGAATATAAAGGACTCATTTATAACGGCTGTTCAGGTTGTTTACTATAGACCATACATGCAGTTATTCAGAACTGTAAACTCATTCAGTTACTAATAGCCATTTTATAAAAAAAAAAAATAAAAATGAATAAACCTCTTGAAACAGGGAGGTTTTACTTTCATCAGTACCTCGATGTTAAATGTTGCCGTTAGACCAAAGTCCAAACCTGGGGTTTGAGCTTGTGCCATTACAGTATAAATCGTTCATCAGTCTCTATACTCACACGGGCCTGCTTCTCTGCCTCTCCCTAACCAGCCTTCGCATCTGAAAACCAGAAAAAGGAAGTCCCTCTCTGCTGAGGAAGCACGCGCTGTCCCGCTGGAACTCTGAGCCATGGCGAGGAACGGGGCATGGTGCATTCACTCTTGGAAAGCAACAGTCCCAGGAAAATCCTAGTGAGCACAGTGGTAACTCAATGTGTTTTGGAGTTTAGTCTGTGTTGTCCTTTTTGTGCTTTCGTTTCGATAGTCTACAGTCTGTCCCTTGCTTTTCTTTCAGCTCCTTTTTAACAACCACAACAAAAGGTAAATTCTTATATTTCTTGCCCGATTTCAGGAGTTGAAAGGTTCTATGACACTAATAAGTGTGAAACGTGACCTGTCCCCTAGTTGATTGCTTTAGTTTATGTAAGGCAGTGAAAAGTTACCTAAAGCCCTGACCGGTTTGGCTCAGTGGGTAGAGCGTGGGCCTGCGGACGCAAGGGTCCCAGGTTTGATTCCGGTCAAGGGCATGTACCTTGGTTGTGGCCACATCCCCAGTGGGGCGTGTGCATGAGACAGCTGATCAATGTTTCTCTCTCACTGATGTTTCTAACTCTCTATCCCTCTCCCTTCCTCTCTGTAAAAAATCAATAAAATCTATATTTTTTAAAGTTACCTAAATTAAACACCAATGGAATGTGTATGAAATTGTATTCATTTTCAATAAGATCTTTTTTTGAGATATTCGCAAGTTGATCTGTCCTTTTTTCAATCCGCTTCATTTTTCCCTCCCAGGAATAACATAGATTATCAAGGGTCTTTTTTATTTTTAATTTTTATCTATTTCAAAGAGGAAGGGAGCGGCCTCTGGGGTTCCAGAACTGAAACATCAATTATGAGAATCATTGATCAGCTGCCTCCTGCATGCCCCCTACTGAGGACCTAGCCCGAAACCCAGGCGTGTGCCCTTGACTGGAATCGACCCTGGGACCAGTCAGTCCCCCGGCGGACACTCTATTCACTGAGCCAAACCAGCCAGGGCCATCACGGTCTTTATTTCATCCGGAAGTTCTCAGGTTGCTGTTCACCCAGGCCATGAACAAAACTATGAAAGATCACCTCTCTTCAAAGGCAATATTTCCATAGGAAATTGAGAGACCGTCTACCCTGACTGGTAAATGACTGGCAAGACTGGGTTTACTTGTATAATAAATGAACTGGTAATTTCCTCCATTTCTAATATTCTACCATATGTATGTTCCTATGGATATTTAGTCTTCTCCATAACGGGCGGGGGGAAAAAATGCTCAACTAAGAATGTCCCTGAACTGCAGCCGGGGAGCGGGGAGGTATAAGTGGGGTGCACAAGAGATGTTAGGCATCCGCATGGCTGCCCAAGGGGAAATGCATTTTCAGTTCCATCTCCCAGCTGAGAGTAGCTTGCCCTGCCAGGAAGGCTGGACACTCCCTTCCCACAGCACTCAGAGCAGTGGCTCCATCAGGACAACACGCCGTCCGTGGGTGCGCACACGCAGGAGCGCGGTGGAGGGTGAGGTGCGAGTTAACACAGAGCCGTGGTCTCCAGCGCGAAGCAGGTGCCATTGGCAGGTCGCACTGCAGGGACCCCCGCAGACACCAGAATGTCCTGCCGCCCCCACAGTGCCCCCCAGGCTTCCAGAACTGTCCCTCTGCGCCAGGGGTTATGCAGTGGAAAGAGACAAGAGACTGTTTTCCAGGAGCTGAGGTTCCAGGAGAGACAGGGAAGAGAAAAGGAACCTTCGGACGGGAGTCATGTCCGCTGCTCATAGAGGTGTGGAGCACACGGAGCAGGCTGCGGTTCTGAGGTTTATCCTGAGGCGAGGGAGCGCTGGTTTTAGTTCAAGCTGTGGGGACAGCCTTTGTGAACTGTGCTTGGGAGCTGAGAGTTTCAGGCAGAAAGAACAGGGCACAGCCCCAGCCAGTTTGGCTCTGTGGACAGAGTGTCAGTCCGCGGAATGAAGGGTCCCGGGTTTGATCCCTGTCAGAGGCACAACCTCAGTTGCAGGCTCGATCCTGGTGGGGCCTGTGTAGGAGGCAGCCAACTGGTGTGTCTCTCTCACATGGATGTTTCTCTCTCTAATGGAAGAAAGGAAGGAGAGAGAGAGGAAGGAAGGGAGGGAGGGAGGGAGGGAGGGAAGGTTTGGTATTGGTTTGATAGAGCCACCATGACCACAAACTGAGTGACTTAAACAACAGAAGAACATTTCCTCACTGCTCTGGAGGCCAGCAGTCCAAGGTCAAGTGTCCACAGCATTGTTTTTTCTGAGGCCTCTCTCCTTGGCTTGTAGGTGGCCGTCTTCTCCTTGTGTCTTTGCATGATCTTTCCTCTGCATGTGTCTGTTCTCTAACTTCCTCTTCTTTTAAGGACACCAGTCATACTGGATCAGGGCCCACCTATGAGCTCCTTTTATCTTAATTCCTCTTCACAGACTCCGTCTCCAAATGCAAGCACACTCAGAGGTACTGGGAGGTTAGAACTTCAACATATGAATTTGAGACCGCACTTCAGCCCATAACAAGCTCAGTGCAGTATGGTGAGCAAAAGAGAGTAGAGAGAGGGGAGTAGAAGGTAAGGATTCCAGGCCCCCTGCTTGCTCCAGCTCCATGGCTGCTAGCTGCCATCTTGGTTGGGTTAATTTACATATGTCACTCTGACTGGCTGATGGTGTAGCAGAGTGACACCAATTTGCATGTTTCTCTTTTATTAGTGTAGATATTACTACTTTGTATTTACTTATAAATCTATACCAGTACTATACATTGTCACATTATTTTTCCATCACTTTGTCTTCAGTTTCCACTCAAAGACTTTCAAGTTTAGAAGTTGCGTATTCATCATGATGTATGATCAGTCAGGCATTGGCCAGCAGGTGTCAGGATGGAAAGGGTCAAAGGTTCATGCACAACCTCAGTACAAGCACACATATTGTACTATATTGGTCAGCTATATCTAACTCATTAAAGAGTCTCACTCTGAGAAGAGATTTGGCTCAATTTTCCATTGAACTTCATCTCTCACAGAGGGTGATCCAGCCTTTTCCTAAATATTCCCAGCAACTGGGAGCACTCTCCAACATTAGACAGCTTTTCATGTTAGGGCCACACATTAATAGAAAATATAACATCCTTTTCAACCCAAGTCTGTCCCCTTCTAATACCTACTCCCTGGTCTAGTTAACACTCCCAAGAAATACACACTATCTTGATACCTTATTCTTCATGGTAGCTTTTCACATATTTGAAGACAGCATCATAACCATGAAATGTGTGGATCTCCTAAAGAAGTGCTGGGATTTTGAGATCATTATTGACCCATAGTTAAGTCCTAGAGACATGTTGTGCCAACATTCTTTTACGAGTCTTCAGAAAAATGTCACGCAATTCACTTACAACTCAGAAGGCAACAAATAGAAAAATTTCTCTTTCTTGGTCCTTCATTTTTTTGGATCTAATTTCAAAGTCCTGGAGATACTAGAAACATTCCAAGGGGATAGGAGTTAAAAATAGTTTCTCCCTCCTGGAGGACAACCAAGAGCTATTCAGGGAAGTATCTTCCTAGAGAATCACACACTAGGGAGAGGTAAAGATGAATGGGCAAGATTATCTATTTTATTTATTGTTTGTTTGTTTTTAAAACATTGGTTTGGCAGTTTTGTTTCGTTTTGTTATTCAAACCTCACCCGAGGATATTTTTCCATTGATTTAGAAAGAGTGGAAGACAGAGGGAAAGACAGAGAGAAATATTGATGTGAGAGAAACACATCGATTGGTTGCCTCCTGCATATGCCCCAACCGCAGCAGCCCGCAACTAAGGTACATGCCCTTGACAGAAATCAAACCAGGGACCCCTCAGTCTGCAGGTCAATGCTCTATCCACTGAGCCAAACTGGCTAGGGCCAAGATTATCCAGTTTTATGTTGTCTCTTTCTACACTGTTATTCATCTAGCCTGGATTGCAGTCCTAATGAAATATTCCAATCTTGCCTCAACTGTTACCTGGGTATTCAAATAAGGATCAAGGAACCCCTTTGGTAGCTAAAGGACAGAATTACCTGGTAGCAGTCATCAGCAAGAGAGCTTTAAGGTAGGGTTTGTAAATAGGTGTCATCTTTAATGCCAACACCAATCAATTAGTAGTGGCTGCCTAGAGCACTGTTGAGAGAGATTCTGAGGTCATATTCAGATTCACAGAAAAGAATGCTTTGATCGATTACTGCTATAGATCATGAATATGACAGGGGGAGGAGCAACATCGAAGAATGATGAATACCTCCTTGCTGTAAAGGAAGTTGCATATCAAGGAATATGGGTTACAACCTTGGTGGATCTGAGTTTCCAATCCTTAAGAAAGAAAACGTGTGTCATTAAGGAAGAAAATATACTAAGAAAGCCGTCTCTTACCTCATCATTTCACACCATAATTTTTCTAGAACGTTGACATCCGGGTCATCCTCTATGAGCACGTTACAGTTTGTCTCCATGCCTCCTAAAATGCTCTGCCCAGTCTCCCGGGAAAGTGGTGGAGTAGGAACCACAGAGCTGAATGCACCCCAAGTATTACTGGAAACAAAGAAATAGGATAAAACCTACAAAGCAGCAAGAGTAGCGTCAAACAACTTTATCACATCTAAGATAAACAAGGGAAGTGCATTGAATAAGTATGACATCTCCAAAAAGAAACAAGCAAAAACCTGAGAAGATGGTCCAGTGGCAGAAACTCTGGTACTCGGGTAAACAACTTTTATGTCATAGTTTTTAAATTCATAATTTAACAGATATTGCAGAAATAAAAGGCGAAACACTTCATTAAAGAACACTTAAGAATAAGGCTTATTTATAGAGAAATGTAATGATAAAGTTTTATATAAAGTAAAAATACCAGGCCAGAAACACAATCATAAATGCTCAACGTATTCCTGGACTATTTTAATTTAATTTGTCTACATTGCTGATGATTTTCTTAAAAGTGCATGAAACCAAAAGTCACAGGACAGAACAAAGTTGAACAATGTCTAGTCTTACTTTAGAGAACTATGTGGGCTCTAATTAAAAGCTGTGCAGTCCGAAGACCTCTTACCAGGCTGGCTTGATCCCAGGAGAGTCATGAGGTTTTGTGCTTATTGTTGTGTTTTTGTAATGTTTCATTGTTGTTTTTATTCATTCCAAAGTTTGGCTGATTAAAGCAAGCTGGGGTCAGAGGGGTAACCTCTCCAGGGGATGCTAACGAGAAGCCAGGTTGAGTTTTAGCTAAATTCTTATACAGTTTCGTTTACCGTCTCAATACTCTAACAATTACTCAGCCCAGCATACCAGCTGCTGGGATAAAAATTGACCATGAGCTAGGAAAATTAAATTTTTCCTGCTCTGCTTTTTATCAGATAACATCTCTCTGTTCCCAATTCAGCCATGGCCCAATACTTGCTCATGTGTGCAAATTGTAGATGTTGTGTCCAATCTAGGAGGACCTCAGAGAAGCAAGGTGCCAAATGAAGACAGGGATGTCAAACATGTAAGTAATAAAAGTATTTCTTCCTTCATCCTCATCAGACCAAAGCTATGAAGACTTGGTTCCAAGAGCGCAATTGTTTTTTCAACAAAGTAAGAGCATTTGGTACATTTCTAGCAGATGGCAAGATAAAGTCCATTTGCTAAAGAAGCCACTCCCTCTTTGATGTGGTTAATTATGACCTCTTGGGGTACATATCAACCTTATCAAAATCCATCTGGATAGTGCTCTCTCTTGTAAAAATGCCTCCTGTTGCTTTACTATTAGTATTGCTTTCGTGCCAATAGTGCTCCTGACGCTGAGTAATCCCAGGAAGACAGAGTTCCACACCAGTGACTTGAAACTTGAATAAGACAGACCCAGAAATTCAGACATAAAAATACAGGTGAGAATGTGGGCAGATCCTGAAGATTGTAACTTGCCTTTTTATTTTTCTTTCTTTTTCCTTTTGTTATCCATTAATCCATAGGTTTCCTTCCCTCCCCCCTGCTCCTTGTTTTTTTCTTGTGTTACAGAATAGAATTTGCTGATTGTAAGGGGAAATTTTTTTCCCCCAGAAAATGCCAAAGTACATAAAGAAATACGTGAAAGTTCCCTCTTACAGTTCCAGGGCTAACAGTGAGGTGTGTGTTATTCCAGACTTTTTCCCTATGTGTATCCTATACATGACTTTCAATGTTGCTTTTAAAAAATAAATCAAAACAGTTCCATACAGACACATTCACACAAAATGAATTTTGTTAAAATCTTTTAGGAAAGAAGTTTTAAGTCTGCCTGGTAGATTCAGAGGAAAAAGAACTGAAGGATTCATATGAGCAATAAGAAAAGAGGAAAATGAAACTAGGAGATGAGAGGAAAGTCTTAAGCCATCCATGAATGAAGAATTAAAGGAAGGCTTCAGTGTAACCCAGAGAATTGAACAGCGGCAATAAAAACAAGAGAGAAAAGGAAAATGTCTATCTCATTCTCAGTGGTATGCCCAGGGTCTAGCATAGTAGGTTTGTTTGGTTTGGTTTTATTTACTAAATGTATACTCTATAATTTCATCCTATTGTATAGTCTAGTCAAATTAGAATCCAGGAGAGCAGGAATATGTTTATAATAGTTAATGAGACAAGAAATTAGCTTATGATAATCATTTTAAGAATGAGAAAAAAGGGAACCAAGATGGCGGCATGAGGTATATACCTAAATGCACAGCCTCCACACCTACATTATAGAAATACAACTATACAGATAAACAGCCATCCTCCAGAACCAAGGGAGGGGAAGCGTTACATCTAGAAGGCAAGAGGAGTGCTTTGAGACTGAACAGAAGCTCCTGGTGCCCAAGGTACGGACGCGCGGCGCGGCACGCAGCGCGCGGTGGGGCGGGTGAAAGGGAGCGGCAGCTGCGATCGGGTCTGCGGCTTGGAAGATTATAAACCCCCAGGACGCACTGAATGTAACTCGGGCTGTAGGGCAACGGGGCAGCGGAAGACCAGTGGAGTTCTGGCAGTGCTTTTGGCAGCTATCACTGACACGGAGATCCCGGGACTGAGAACCATGTGCAGACCCCACGGCTTGGAGAAGCCAAACCCGGTAGAAACTGCGGCATCCACAAAGGGGACGCCATTGTGAGTCGCTCCACCCCCGGTGATTCTGAGACCCCGCCCCACCCCACCTACAACCCCGCCCAAGCTCTGCGCCTGCCTGCCTGCAGCATAACCTAAGGGTCTGCAGCTGAGACAGAACTCCAATAGATCCAAACTCCAAACAACAAGGAGAAAGGCCTGCAGGTCATTTCCCCCCAGTGATACCTCCCAGTGATAACTACAACAAGACTGTGCACCCAGCTTTCAAAGGCGTATAACAAGAGAGTCCACCCCAGGTGATTGGGGAGGCTGAATCACTGGGCCCTATATAGGACACCTAGCACAGAAAGCCAAAATGTGGAGACTAAGAAACAGGTCACAAAAGACAGAAATGGAGGAATGCAAACAACTGGATATAGAGTTCAAAACCACGGTTATTAGGTTTTTCAAAAAGTTTCTAGAGACTGCTGATAAATTTAGTGAGACCCTCAAGCATATGAAAAAGAACCAGCTAGAAATTAAGCATATGCTGACTGAAATAAAGAATAATATACAGAGATCCAACAGCAGACGAGAGGATCGCAAGAATCAAGTCAAAGATATGAAATATGAAGAAGCAAAACCCACCCAGCTGGAAAAGCCAAAACAAAAAAAAAAACAAACAAACAAACGAAAAATCAAAAAGTATGAAGATAGTGTAAGGAGTCTCTGGGACAACTTCAAGCGTACCAACATCAGAATTATAGGGGTACCAGAAGAAGAGAAAGAGCAAGATATTGAAAACCTATTTGAAGAAATAATGACAGAAAACTTCCCCCACCTGGTGAAAGAAATAGACTTCCAAGTCCAGGAAG
>PVJC01004260.1:0-65060 GCA_004026665.1 Murina feae
TTAGGCCTGCTCCCCTCTGGCCAGTGGACATCCCCCGAGGGCTCCTGGGCTTCCAGAGTGATGTCTGACTGCCAGCTTAGGCCCGATCCCCCGGGGAGCGGGCCTAAGCCAAGAGGTGGACATTCCCTGAGGGGTCCTAGACTGCAAGAGGGCACAGGTTAGACTGAGGGATCCTCCCCCCTTCCTCCCCCCCCCCCCCCCCCCCCCCCCCCCCCCGCCACAGTGCACAAATTTGTGTGCACCGGGCCTCTAGTGCTGAATAAAATGGCTACGAACATACCTTTACAATCTTTGTGTGGACATATTTTTATTCCCCTTGAGTAAATACCTAGAGTAGAGTTTTGAGTTGTCTGGTAAATGCAGATTTAATTGATAAGAAACTGACACTTTTTTTTCTAAAAAAGTTATCTACCCTCTGCCCAGTCCTGCCCAATGCTGTTCGCGCCAAGGAACTAGACTGAGTTCCACAAAGCAGAGCAGAAACTTCATTCTTTTTAAAAAAATTTTTAATTGAATTTATGGGGTGACATTGGTTAAGAAAATCATGTAAGTTTAAAGTGTACAGTTCTATAGTGCATCGTCTGTATACTGTGTGGTGTGTTCACCTCCCAAAGTCAAGCCTTCTCCATCACCATGTCTCCCCCTGTCACCCCCTTCTGCCTTCCCCCACCTCCTTCCCCTGTGGTAACCACCGTCCTGTTGAATGTGCCTATGAGGTTTTTGTTATTAATCACTTCCCCTTTTCCCCTCCTCCCCTCTGACAGCTGTCAGTCTGTTCTCTGTATCTGTGAGTCTGTTTCTATTATATATTCCACATGTAAGTGAAATCATACAATATTTGTCTTCCTCTGACTGGCTTATTCCACTTAGCATAATAATCTCCAGGTCCTTCCATCCTGTCAAAAAAGGTAAGAGCTCCTTCTTTCTTAGGGCCAAGCAGTATGCTATTGTGTAGATGTACCATAGCTTTTTAATCCACTCATGTACTGATTGGCACTTGGGCTGCTTCCAAATCTTGGCTATTGTAAATATTAGTAATGCTGCATTGAACATAGGGGAGCATATTCTTTCAAATTAGCATTTTGGATTTCTTCAGATACGTTTCCAGAAGTGGGATCACTGGGTCATAAGGCAGTTCCATTTTTAATATTTTAAGGAACCTCCATACTGCTTTCCACAGTGGCTGCATCAGTCTGCATTCCCACCAACAGTGCACAGGGCTCCCTTTCCTCCACATCCTCGCCAACATGGTTATTTGTTGATTTCTTGGTGATAGCCATTCTGACAGGTGTGAGGTGATATCTCATTGTGGTTTTCATTTTCATTTTCTCCGCCCATTATTTTAGTTCCTCAAGGGTCTACCCTTAGGTTTTCTTTTTCTTCACAACACCCCCTTGCTCCCCAATGTCTCCCCAAATTTACCCCCAACTTAATTAGCTCCAAACCCAGATGGACAACTGGCTCTGATGTATCTCGGTAGAATTCTACTATTTCCCACTATATTCCAGGGACCATATCTGACCACCGTTCCACCCAAAGAAACCCAAGGATTAGCCTCATTTCTCAGGGCCCTTCTATTCTTCAATATCTTTTGAATGCATCTAGTTCCCTTCATCCCCATGCTATGGCCTCTATCTCCCTCAGATTTCTATCACAGTCCAGACCCTCTGTCTCCCACAAAACCCCAAGAATACGTTTTTCTCTAATTTAAAAAGAGTATAAAATTCTCCTTCTTACAGAAAAGAACATTGAGAATAAATAACACAATGGCTATCTGTACACTGCCCCAATCTAGGATGGACCAATGAGCACAGTTTCTGTCTTTTATTCTCACAGATATTTCTAAAACACAGATTTGAAATTTTGACACTATCACTTTTTTTTTTTAAATGAAAAATTGCACTCAACATAACTTCAAACTTTTGGGCCTGTCTTTTAAGACCGTCTGTGGTACTGCAGTGGTTAAGAGCATGAGCTTGAGAGTGTATACTTATGAGCGTAATAAGTACCATATTAGTGACTCAACGTCTCTGAGTCTAAGTTTCCTCATCTGTAAAGTGGGAATAACATTATGGACCTGCTCGGGGATTCACTGAGACGTAAAAATTGCCTGCATGCTTTGTTTTTGTACACGCCGCTGAGTCGGCTCTGACCCCCAGCGACCCTGTGAATGAGTGGTGCCCACTCCTCTGCTCCTGTCCTGTCCTCTGCTCCTGTGGACTCATGCCTGCCTTTATGGAGTCAATCCATGTCACATTTGAAATGTCTTCCTCTTTTTCTGCTGCCTTCTGTTTTTTTCCAGCATTTTGTCTTCTCCAAAGAACTCTACCTTCTCAGGATGTGCCGGACGTAGGACAGCTTCCGTTTTGTCACTTTCGCCTCCAGCGATGTTTCTGGCTTAATTTGCTCTAGGACCTACCTGTTCCTTTTCCTGATGCTGTAGGATATCCCTACAGCTTTCCTCCAACACCATCTTTCAATTCTTTTCCTATCAGACACCTTCTTCACTGTCCAACTTTAGTATCCATGCATAGTAACCAGGAATACAACGATGTGGATGATCCAATGACATATCTTTGCTCTTAGTAATCATTTTTTTCTTTCTTTCTCTTGATAATCTTCCTTAATATTCCCTTGCTGCCCTTCTGAGTCTTAGCAACGTTCCTGGCATATAACATACATGTTATATTTCTAACTCTTCTATCCTGGATGCCAAGGCAAGAACGGTGGAAGGAAGTGGAGGAGGGAGCTTTCAAAGGAAGGGAAGAGAAAAATAAAAAGGGGAAAAAAGGAAAAAGTTTCAGGAAAGAGTTGGATAAGAGGGAAAAGAGTAGGATTGAGAGGAGGAGAAAATGGCAAAGGAAAGGGTACTTTCCCAGATGGAAAAGGCCCTCTCAGGATGAAAGGGGACGGTGGTGTCTGGTAGGATTTGGTATAATAATTAGGTATAATGAGGTGCTCCTGGCATGGGGTCCAATCCCAGGGGCTGGACCCTAGCTCTGGCGCAGCTCCACCAGGGGGCAGTGTGGAGCTCTTGCTCCTTAGCCTGTAAACCCCCTCCCTGAGGATGCTGGGGATACAGGACTCAGCTAAGGCCAAGTTCCTGGGATAGATTCTGCTACTTGTTATTTGAGAGATAGGACAGGCATTGAGCTTTCTGGAGATTAATTTTTGATTTATTGGTGGTAACAATGATTTATTCTGATACATCCCCAGGGCAAAGAAAGGGCTGTAAATATTTTAAATGCTGTTAGCCCATGACAAGAAACATCGCTGGTTGGGGAGCAGGGCAGATGGGAATTTTAAATGCCTTCCCTAAATTACTTCAAGGCACACTGAAGCCTTGCTAGCTTGTTTAAGACGGAGGCTGAGGTAGGGTAGAAAACATATTAAATTGTTATTAACTCAGACAACATCTTATGTTTCTCCATAAAGCCCATTTGCTTTCCCTACAGATTGGGTTGGACTAGTGCTCACAGCTTTGGAGGCAATGCAAGGAGGCAGCTGTCAGAGTCCTGGCGAGTGGAGTGACCTGGGACAAGAGCCTCCTGTAGGACCCCAGGCTGGGACTGGAAGTGGGAGGGGTGAGTGGAGAAGGCCTCAGACCAAGAGTCCCAACCTGATTGTGTGGCCTTTGGATGAGGCATTCTGATGCCTCAGTTTCTCCACTTGTAAAATGGGATCGCAATCCTCGCTGGTGCGTCAGGGTGGAGAGTGTTTGGTGTGATGGTTGGAAGAACAGCCCGTGAGTTTGTTGTTCCAGCCTCCTCCCCCTTGGTCCTCCACCAGCCCTGAGCAATGGAAAGCCAGGAGCAGGCTGTGGTGATGGTTAGTGTTAGTCTCTCTGGAAGTGGAGACTAAGTGAGGCACTTGCCTCTGGGGTGCAAGATTCAAGGGCGGGGAGGGCGCAAATCTCAGTAACCAAGAGGAATCATTTTAGTGAAATGAACAAAATATCTAATTTCTAAATAAAGACAGAATCCATCAGCTCTCATTTCATAAATTAAGATCTTTCTCGCCCCTGAGTGCAGAGGCGGAAGGAAGGAGGAAACACCGCCTGGGACCCCCTATTGGGAGTCTGTCTGCAGGTCCCTCCTCTTCTCTGACCTCCAGCTTTCCCTAGAGGCAGGAGAGATGGCAGCCTGCTCAGGCCTCCGGGTAAGAGCTTGCAGTCCCTGCTCCATTACTCACTAGCTATGGGACTTGGGGATAGTGGTTTTACATTTCTTAAGTCTCCGTATCCTATTGTAAACCTCAGTTTTCTGATTTCTAGCTGCCTCGTGGGTGATGGTGAAGATGAAGTGGGATAATGTGCAGAAAGCACTTAACAAGAGGCCTGGCCCATAGTAAGTGCTCAATAAACCTTCGTTAATTACTTTTACCTGTAAAATAGGTGTCGTGTCCTCAGCCCCAAGTGAGACAAATGGTGTGCTAGAGACATAATTATACCAAAAGGAAGGGGAAAAAAGACCCACGAACAGTGCTCCATCCCATTCCTGGAGCCACCAGGGAGATAGTACTGCCTGCTCATCCCTCCGGCTCCTAACAGAATCCTGGGCGTGGCCTGGGCAGCCAGCCCCTTCCAAGGCAAGTCCAAGCCGGACCCTGACCTGCGGGACCACAGGCCACAGTGAGTCTGCGCATCCCAGCCGCACTCTGCCTGGGGCAGGTGTCGGCAGGATAGGCAGGTTGTGGTGGAAAAGGGTCCTCAGGGGAGGGAGCCCCGAGGGCCTTGGTGACTAGCCCTGCTTCCCTTTGGGAGATGGGTGCTAAGAGCATGGAGCTAAGTTTATGGTGCGTCTTGAGCAAGCACGTACTCCATTCGAAACGCCATCTCCCTGTGCAGCCTCGTTTCGCTTTGTGTCACCCCGCTCCCTGGTTTTTATTTAAGTTGCTTTACATCCATTTTGAAAGTAGGTGGAAAACAAACACATACACCCTATCTGTATTTACACAGCTTCTCATTGTGTATGTATATATTCTGATGTTTCTCTTTTCCAAAAATGACTGCCCGCTGATGCCTGCAGGCGGCTGTCTGCGTGTGCTAATGGTGTAGCTGGCAGGATTGGAAAGCGCGAGCTCTGACGGGACCCAGGAAGCAAGGGAACGGCTTTCGTTGTCGTGTAAGAGGCAGGGCCCGGGGTCTGCCCTCAGAAGCGTCAGCTTGCCTTTGCATTTAGCGATAGCTATTGCAACAGATACTGCAGGTAGCAATAGCAGATATTGCATTTAGTAATATCTCGAGACGTTTTTGGTTGTCCCAGCGCAGGCCGGGGAGGGGAGCCTCTGGTCTTGCTACTGGCATTTGGTGAGCAGAGGTCAAGGGTGCAGCCGAACATCCCACAACGCAGCCTCACAGCAAGAACGCCCAGTCCAAGTGCTCACAGTGCTGAGGCCCAGGTGCCGTGACCTGCGGGAGGCCAGTTCTAGGAGGGAGGAGAGGCAGAGGCTCGTAGCTATCAAGGCCGGCAGGCAGCCTTCTTACCCAGCACGGAGGAAGGAGGGCGGAGAGGACCTGCCTCCTCCGTTTCCGTGAGGACCTGGTCTCCGACTCAGGCCACAGAGAAGCAGGAGCAACTTGTGGGAGAAAAGACTTGTCCAGGGTCCCCGGGGCGGGTGGCATTTCAAGATGGGGGACCTTCATTCCTCACTGGGTATCTTCCAGTCGCCCCTCCACTGTCCCTTCCCCCAAAGCTTCCAGCTCTGTTCAGCCCAGGGGACCCCCTGTAGAGGGTCAGTGGGAGGGAGCACAAGGAAGGGACTGGACGCCAGGCCATCTCCGAGGGCTGCCTCAGGCTGGCTGCACCCTCAGCGGAGGCTGCAGGTCCCCTGGAGCTGGGCCCTCACAGTCTCCTTACAGGGGCTGCTCACAGTCTGCAGGTCGCCATCTTGCGAGCCTCCTGGGTTGGGAGCGCTAACCAACCAGCAGTGCCTGCTGTGCTGGCATCTGGTTCCCCCAGCCTTGCCCATACCCCTGTCACCGTCCCTCCAATCAATCTTCCTCACATCCTCCCAATGTGAGTGTCATCTGTCTTCTTCGGGATCTTAGTTGTCACACACGCACTTGTTTGTTTACGGGATGTTTGCTGAGCACCTACTGTATACCTCGGCACCGCACTAAGGCTCAGGTTACACAAGTAACAAAACCCAAGTCGCAGCCCACCGTCCTCTCCCTGAGGACAGTGTCAGTGTGTCTAGTTGGCTTTCTGTCTGGGTGGAGCCTGAGAGAGGGCTGCTCCCAGGGTTGGGCCAGTCATCTCAGCTTCCTGAGGCCACACCCGCAAGGCCAGAGGCCGCAGGCTATCGCCCAGACCTTCCCCCCACCTCCCCTTCCCACCCCCCCACCCCGCAGCTCTGCACCAGCCACCTCTGCATGCCTGGCAGTCACTGTTGAAAGGTGAGAGGTTGAGGTAGATAACCAACCTGCAGGTGCCCAGTGTTTGGAATTAAAATTTCCTGGCCTAGGTTGCTGCCCCAGTCCTGGGAGCTCGGGGAGGAGGGGGAGAAGGGAGGGGGGCGGGAGGGGAGCAGGAACAGGCATTCTGTCTGCATCCTGGGCCTTCCAGCGGGAGCCCTGGTGAGGGCAGGAGAGGGCGGGCCCTGCAGGTCCTGCTGCTGGGGTCCTGCTGGCCTTCTCGGGTGTGAAGGCAGGATGAGCTCCCCTGGGTCCTCTGAGGCCTCCCAGCTCCTTCCCACCCTCCCCTGCTCTCCATACCTTCTCTCTGGCTATCTGTGTTCCTCTAGTTCAGGCTGTGAGCCGGGAAGTGCTGGTCCCCTATCACACCCAGTGTGGCCCTGCTGTGCCAGCTGGCAGGATGGGCAGCTTCCTATGCGCAAAGCTTTCTGGGTCCCCAGTCAGGGCCTCCAGAGGCCAAGGGGTCCCTGTGGCTCGGGGCGGTGTGCATCCTCCAGCCCAGCCTCGCAGGCCTCTCTCCTGCCTGGCGGGCCTCAGGGCTGGACCCTGCACCCACACTGCAGGAAGTCTGCAGGGCTGAAGGGTGAGCTGGCCACATGGGCCATGAACAGGCCGACACTGCTGAGCCTGCGTGGCCCATGGCGCTCGGTGCCAGGTGCCTGCACAGACCTGGGTGAAGTGGGCCATCAGGGAGCCCTTTCTCGACCAGGATCCTGAGCTTAGAGAAGGTGAGGGACTTCCCGGGGGGCACACGGCTGACCGAATGGAAGAGCAAGGATCGAACCCAGGATTACGGGCTCTAACCCTGAGAGCTGCTCATGATGCCACCCGCTTTTCATTTCTTTTGTTAAAACGTATTTTATTGATTTTTTTTACAGAGAGGAAGGGAGAGGGATAGAGAGCTAGAAACTTCGATCAGCTGCCTCCTGCACACCGCCTACTGGGGATGTGCCCGCAACCCAGGTACATGCCCTTGACCGGAATCGAACCCGGGATCCTTCAGGCCAACTGAGCCAAACCGGTCAGGGCAATGGCACCCCTTTTCACCTTACAGGGACACCCTTCCCGTGCCTCTCCCCTCACCCCCGCACCATCTGGGCCCCACCCTCACTCCTTGGCCCCCTGGGGAAAGGCAGTGTTGAGGGGGAGCTGCCGGTTGCCAGCACCTTGTTTGTGGGGGGTCTCAGGCTCCTGAGGGCCTTGAAGAGGGTGGAGAGTGCCCAGGGGAGCAAGGCCCCTGAGCTGAGTCCTCAGCACATGGCTTTCTGGCTGCCTACTCCCTCCTCACCCCCGGGGCACTGGCAGAGCAGGCCTGTGGGGCATCTTCAGCTGGAATCTGGTGGGCAGAGGGGAAGGCAGCAGGGCCTGGGAATGCGGTGCCCTCCCACATAGGAAGAGGATTTTGCCGACCTGAGGGACAAGGCCACTTTTCCCCTTTGAGCCCATGAAAGGCAGAGATGAGAAAATTCCTCCCTCCCTCCCTCTCTCCCATCCCCATCCTCTCCCATCCCCATCCTCTCCCCTCCCCCATCACAGACTTGGCTCACCACCTCCTCTGTGCTCTCAAGAGCCCAGGGCATCCCTTTCCACGGCCTTGCGACCTGGCCCAGCCTAATATCTGCTTCTCAGGAGACGAGCCTCTTTGAGGTCATCTCCCTGTTCAGGCCCATGCCTGGCAGGCTGAGGGCCCCTGACAGAGGGCCCTTAGGAGGAGCCAGCGCCTGTTTGCTTCCTCTGCAGGGGCGCAAACTGCTGGGTGCCGGCTCTGGGCTGGATGCTGCCTGGAGAGCTGCTCAGAACCAGAAGACTTGTCCCTGCCTTCCAGGCTCCTGGGCTGTAATGAAGACCGTTCATAATCACACAGGAATCACACAGTAGCCTCAAAACCGCGGTCAAGCCTCTCTGGGAGGAGGAGAGGAGCGAGGCCCGAGGCTGCCTCAGAAGCCACGAAGGCACAGGTGGGTGCTGAAGGGTGTGGGGGTGCTGAAGGATGTGGGGGTGCTGAAGGATGTGGGGGTGCTGAAGGGTGCGTGGGGTGCGACTGGTGAAGAGGGAGGGGAAGGCTGTTCCAGGTGGGGACAGAAGGGCACAGACAGACAGGGTCGCTAGAGGAGACAGGCCTGGCCAGACCTGAGGGTCTGCCCTGGGGAGAGGCGGGAGAGGACCTGAGATGTACTCCTGTGCAACCCCGGCTTGCTGAGTACCTACTATGCGCCACATACGGATTGAGGCATCTCAGATGCATGCAGTCACTCACTCTTACAACAACCCGGTGGGAAAGGCAGGGCAGCCAGCTCTGGGGAAGCTCTGAGAGGTTCAGCAAGTGTTCAAGGTCAGGAGACAAAGGGCTGAGTCACTCGAAGCCAAGGCCTCCGGCTCTACAGCAGGGCCCTCAGGGTGGCGGCAGCAGCTTGGCAGGAGCCGGGCACTCCTTCCACAAGCATTTCGTGGGCACCTAACAGCTGGGTGCTGGGGCTCCGTCCCTGAGTAAGGCAGGGAGAGCACCTGCCTCATGGAGCCTGCAGCCCGGTGTGGAGACAGCCTTTCAATAAAGAAGTAGGTACATACAGTATTTATATCTGTGTCATTACAATGTGCTTTCGTTTTAAGTGCAAGCCTCCTTTTTAATACATAGGAAGTGCAGGGCACTGTGAGAGCAAGAGCAGTGGGCCAGAGTCCAGACTTCTCTTTGGAAGGTACCAAGGCCCTGACAGGTGGCTCAGGTGGTTGGAGAGTCGTTCTAATATGCCAAGGTTGGAGGTTCCATCCCTGGTCAGGGCACAACAGAAATCAACCAGTGAATGTGTGACCAGGTGGCCCAACAAATCTCTCTCTGTCTCTCTCCCTCCCTCCCTCCCTCTCTCCCCCTCTCTCTCTCCTCTCTCTTTCTCTCTAAATCGATACATTTTAAAACATTTTAAAAGAAGGTACGTAAGGATGGTCATTGGAGGGGGCCTAGGGACTTCTTGTAAAAGCTTTGTGAACGGGAGGGGCTTTGTTCTCCCGTGCAGTGGTCGGGGTGAACGGCTGACGGCTGGCTGTGGGACGGTTGCCTTGCGAGATCCATAGTGATGCGTTTCCTGGTGTGAGCATGCCCACCAGTTTCGTGGACCAACGGGAAGTCACAGAATGCAGAGCTGAGGAGACATGCACACAGTCAGCTCGCAGGGCTCCTCGAGCAGCCAGCGCACCACTCAGTTATGCCTGTCGGGGTGAGAGCTTTGGAGGAACTAAGGGAGATGATGGGGCTCTACCATCCCCCAAGTCCCCCCTTCCTGCTGCCCCTGGGCTGTCCTGCTCTGGAGGGACCGCAGAGGATTGCTCCTGGTCTCCTGCCTGGGCTGTGTTTGGGGACTGCCCTGTGGGTCACCTGCTGAGGCCTCAGGCGAGCATGGAAGAGTCCAGCCTTGCTACCCTCCCATCCTCTGTGCTTCCAATCAGGTGTGTTTTGTCATAAAAATGCGATTTTTCTATATCTGAGCTTATCAGTTCTTTCCTTTAAGACCTTTTAGTTTGGGATATGCTCAGATCTTGCACACTTTACGATTATAAAAATACGTCCTCACATTTCCTTCTAGTATTTGTAGAGTTCCCATCTTATCTTAAAATATTTGATAAATGATCTAGAACAAATTTTGATTTAGAAATGACTTCACTTTTTTTCCGGTAACAATGTGGCTTGATCTCATTCTTACCAGGATATGGAAGTCGTTTCATTCTTTGTACTGTGCAACCGTTATTCTATCATGTGAATTTGTAGTCAGTTGTTAATAGTTCTCCAAATGGTTCACAGTTAGATTATTTCCACGTAATGTGCTATTATAAACAATAATGTGATGAGCGGCTCCTCAAAGCCATCTGAAAGGTAATTTAGTTTAATGCTTCTGAAACCACACGGGGATCTTATGAGGATGCCGGTTCTGACCTAGGGGTCTGGGCGGGCCTGCTTTCCTGCTCTTCTCACCGGTTCCCAGGTGATACCGCGATGCTGGTCCGTGGAGCACATTTTGAGTACTAAGAGTTCAGGTAAGTTCTCGTATGATTCTTAAGCTTTCTTCTATTCACCCCATTCACGGGGAGGAAGTAGCTCTCAGGAACCATCCCATCCACCTCTGCTTGGCTCCAACTGAGGTTCTCCTTGCCCCTCGTTGTACATCCTGACGTTGATGGATCAGCTCTGAACCGCCACCCACATGCGGGCCCTGCTGCTGCTCACTAGACAGGTGTCCTTCGTGTGTCTTTGCTCCGGGCTGAAGGTCTCCTCCTCACCTGCTCCCACGTGGCTGAGGTTTGGGGCAGGGCGGGTGAGGGGAAGTGCACTGCTCTGCCCATCCTCCTCCTTTTGCACTCCAATCCAGGGTGCGAGGTTCCATGTGTGTTTGTCAGGCCAGGCCATTCACCTCCTAGTGCTGAAGGTCAAAGCCATGTCTTGCATCTCCCCGGCTCTGAAGGAGGCTCTGAGACTGACAGACTGGGATAGAGATCCCAGAACTGGAGATATGCCGGTCAGTGCTTAAGGGCTAGCTCTCCCAGAGAAGGAGCCACCCCGATGGTGGCGTCTGATGATTTCCATGGTGTCGGTTCTCCCACGGTGACCCATGTCGGGCAAGCCCAGCGGTGTTCCTGCACCGGAGCAGGACGCTGCGTAGCACCCCACGACCCTCACGGAATAGCACCAACAGCTCCCAGAACACAGATAACAGATTGTAGTGTAACACAGTGCGATGAGCTTCTGGTTGGTTATGTGTTTAATCCCATTTATCTCGTTGTCATTGTTATGGGTGGCTGTGTGTCCACAACTGGCTTGCAAGCCTTTTGAAAATGTACCCATGGTCTCTCAGGAGCCTGCGCGGTGGCGCCGATCGTGAAAGTCCTTCCTGATCCCTCCGGAGAGAGCAACCTTGGAGATCCCTTCCCTTTGGTTCTCAACCTGAAGCCAGAGTCCCGTCCCTCCTCTCTCCTCCCCGCCCCAACTTCCAACATCAGAGTTCTGCTGCCCCCTGGTGGCAGCTCCTGCCCTCTGCAGCTGCCTGAGGCTCAGGGGCTCCTGGTCTCGTTAAATACCCCCCTCCCACACCAGGGAGTGGGGCTGGGGGCCTGTCCGAGCACCCAGGCCCTGCTGCGCCCCTCACTTCCCGGATTCGCGGGTTCCCATGGCCCCCTGTAGTTCCCACGGGTGGCGAGGAGCAGGGCAAACGGTCCTCACCTGGTACAGGGAAGGAGTAAAGACCAGGTCACAGCACCAAAGCTCCCTGCAAGGGCGGGGCCTTCTCACCTGAAGAGTCCCAGCCAGAGCTGGGAGCTCCAATCCGGAGCAATGGCCTTCGCTGACCAAGGGCACCCACGTGCAGGAGGTTCAGGAGGCAATACTGACCCTTACTGTGCGCAACGCATTTTGACATTTCCTGTCCTTTCCAATTAAAAAAAAAATTGCCAAAACTTCATAAATAGAATGTACAGCTCGTTAGTGGGTCACCACCTGCCGTCTACAAAACACTAACGTAGGCAGGCCCTCGTTTCACTGAGAAGAAGCAGAGGGCAAAGCACAAACTTGCCCAAAAGCAAATCAGAGGCAGAGCCGGACTGGGACTTAGTATTCTGCCCTTGCGCCACGGCGTCCTCTACGCTCTGTCCAGGGCTCTTGCACGGAAGCCCAGGGCGGCCCACTCTCTGCGCCTCTGATCTATTTAGAACAGATTATCAGTGTCCTTCATGTCCTCAAGTCAGGGGTTGGCAGCTGTGCTCTCTCAGGTCCTCCCATAATGAACTTCTCCTGTCTCACCACAAGGCGGCAGTAGAGCGCAGCAAATAGCCGTGCTTGCTGAAAGGGGAAAAGGCGTGGGCCCTCCAGCCGGTAACCTAACTTCACAGGTAAATGCATTAGCATCTCCACTTGAGGTCGGAAGCCTAGACGCAGAATTTTACCAAACACCTTCGGAATCTACCTTTAGAGATTCCAGGGTGTGGGGTATACTCTGAGGATTAAACAATGCCTGATGCAGTATTTGTTGGATGAGCATCGATGGGAATACAAATCCACTCAATATTTCTAGGAAGTATTGTCATTATGTTTCAAAAATTGTTATTGTTCAAACCCACTGGCCCAGAAATTCTACTAAGAAGAATTGAATCTAAGGTGCTAATTATGCAAAGATGTTCACTGCAAAAGTTTACATTTTTAATGGAAAATATCTGAATTATATCAACACTAGAGGCCTGGTGCACAAAAATTTGTGCACTTGGTGGGGGGGGGCATCCCTCAGCTCAGCCTGTGCCCTCTTGCAGTCTGGGACCCCTCGGGGGATGTCCACCTGCTGGCGTGCCTGGCCAGCCTGGGTGAGGGGCTGATGGCTGTTTGCAGGCTGTCCACAGCCCCTTCCGGGTTCAGGTCCCTACTGGGGTGCCTGGGGGATTTACTTAACTTCTATAATTGAAACTTTGTTGCCTTGGTCCCCCCCTCGAAGCCTGGGTTGCCGGCAACCCAAGGTCCCAGCCTGGCAGGTATCTGGGGTTTGTTTATCTTCTATAATTGAATCTTTGCAGCCTTGAGTAGAGCTCAGGGCCCTCAGGGCCCTGGGTTCCTCCATTGCCCGGGGCAACTCCAGCTCTGTGGCTGCCACCATCTTAGTTGAGTTAATTTGCATATTTGCTCCTGATTGGTTGGTGGGTGTGGCTTGTGGGTGTAACGGAGTGAGGATTGATTTGCATATTACTCTTTTATTAGATTAGATGGGATTAATGTTTGACTTCTGCTTCCGCAATAAAAACTGTATACCATGTAGCCACTAGCTATAATGATGTAGAATGTAAAAAGCAATTTACAAAATAGCCTGTGTGTGATGACCCCAAGTGTGCAGTTTCCAGGATCTCTCTAGACAGTGGGTGAGTTAGGGTGCCTCTCTGAAGAAGGGAGATAGTCAGAGACGCCTGGGGAGTTTTCCAAACCACACAGCCCTCCCCAACCCCTCAGCCAGGAAATGGCGGCCTGCCTCTCTGGGACATGCAGCTTTCCTGTGAGAATTTATGCTGGGAGGGGACAGGTAAGGGAACTGCTGGAGGGGTACACATCCCTGTTTGTGTGAAATGTGTGTACCTGTGGGATGCTGGTGGGATGTCCAGCAGAGTGGTAGCTGAAGTTCTCTCTGGCTGGTAAGATTTTTAGGTTTTCCATAATAAAAATACTTTCAATGATTATGATAAAAATACGGTGTAACCATTCACCCATTGAAGAACGTCTGGGCTGTTTCAAGCTTTATGGACGTGCCCATACAGGCTTTAGTCTGAGCATCAGTTTTCGTTTCTCTGACACAAATGCCCAAGAGTACAACTGAGGCTGGTTTTACGGCCCAGCGTCTGGTGTGCCCTGGAGGAGGCTCTGTGTGCACTTGAGACGAGTGCGCCCCCTGCTGTCGGGGAGAGTGTTCCATCCCTGTCTGCTAGGTCCCGCTGGTTTACCGCGTTAACGTTTTCCATTTCCTAGTCCATCTTCTGTCTGTGTGTGAAAGGTGGATATTCTTTCATTGTCTTTCTCCATTTCTGTCCGTCTTTGTTTCATGTATTTTGGTGCTTTGTCATGAGGTGCGTATATGTTTATAATTTTTTTAATCTTTTGGATGGAATGACACGTTTGTCACTCTGCAATGTACCTCTTTACTAACTTTTTTTGTTGTTGTTTTAAAGCCTATTTTGTCTAATGTCGGTATAGCCAATATAGCTATTTTATGGTTCCTATTTGCATGATATATATTTTTCCATTCTACTTTCAGTCTGTTTATATATATCTTTCAATATAAAATATGCCCCCTGTAGCAGAATATAGTTGGAGCATTTTATCTATTCTGACTACCCCTGGTCTTCCGATTAGGTTGTTTGATCCAGTTACAGTTAATGTTTTATTGATCTGGTTGGATTTACTTCTATATTTTACTTTCTGTTCTCTATGTGTCATGTCTCATATATATTTCTGTTCCTCCTCTACTGCTTTCTTTTGCATTAAGTGAATCTTTTAATGTAGCATTTTAATTTCTTTAATGATGTTTAACTTTTTTCTCTTTATTGATTATGGTATTACATATGTGTCCTTTCCCCCATTGCCCTCCTACTCCCCACTCATGCCCTCACCCCCCTGGTGTCTGTGTCCATTGGTTAGGCCTATAAGCTTGCATATAAGTCCTTCGGTTGATCTCTTCCCCTTACCCCCACCCTCCCCTACCTTTCCTCTGAGTTTTGGCTGTCTGACTGATGCTTCTCTGTCTCTGGGTCTGTTTTTGTTCATCAGTTTATGTTGTTCATTATATTCCACAAATGAGTGAGATCATGTGATATTTATCTTTCTCTGACTGTCTTATTTTGTTTAGCATAATGCTCTCCAGTTCCATCCATGATGTTGCAAATGGTAAGAATTCCTTCTTTTTTACTGCAGTATAGTATTCCATTGTGTAGATGTACCACACTTTTTTAATTCACTCATCAGCTGATGGGCACTTAGGCTGTTTCCAAATCTTAGCTATGGTAAATTAACCTTTTTTTTAAGTTATAGTTTCAATGGTTTTTCTAGGCCTTACCATAAACATCTTTTAAAACAATTATTTCAGAGAAAAAGGAAGAAGGATAGAGAGATAGAAACATCAATGTGAGAGAAACATCATCTATTGGCTGCTTCCTGCAAACCCCCTAGTGGGAATCAATCCCACAATCCAGGCATGTGCCCTGACCAGGAATCAAACCATGACCTCCTGGTTCATAGGTCAACACTCAACCACTGAGCCACACCAGCTGGGCCCATAAGCATCTTAACTCATTAGAATCAGCTTCAGATTTATAATAACTGGATTCCAGTGACATGTCGAATGTTCTCCTGTGTCTATCCCCCTCCCTTTTTGTGGTATCATTGTTATAGCAAGGAGCTTTTTAAAAAGCTCAGATTTCTACATTCCACCCAGACCTACCGAAGTCAGGTGACTACGATGATCCCCAAGTTTGGGGATCACTTACCCAGCAGGTGAAGAGCAGCAGTTACACACCTGAGGATGGTAAGAGCCCACCACCCTTTCCTACATGCTCTACGGGTCCCCATGGGTCTTCTGTGAGCTCTCTGTCTGTGTTCTGGCCTCTGCTTGCTCTTCAGAGAAGTGGGGTGGGGGGAGGGGGGATAAAATGCTTTGCAGATTGTGGAGCCTTCATGGAAATTTGGGGGAAACTTGGAAACCCCACACAGCTTTATTCCTTGCAGCCAACCAGGAACTGCCCAAAACTCATCCCAGGAAGGCTTGCTTGCCCTGGTGTTACCTGTGAGGGAATGACCTTGTAAACCAAAGTGTCCAGGGTGGCAGGAGTTGGAGTAGGCGTTAGGGGTAACAGATAAGACACAATTCCTGCTCTCAAGATGCTTATGAAGTATATAAAGTAAAGAATACGTGGAAAATACTTCATCTGCTCAAAAGGTTCTAGAACTGAACTTTTTCGTAACTTATGATAGCAACCTAGTTTAACCTGAAATCACTTTGTAGCAGAATCTGACCTGAACTGCCATCAGGCTATGAATTACAGCTTTCTCCATCTCGCTAAGTGGGAACATTCCCACACTGTACTGCAGGACTGATGTGCGGTCTTACAGAGCACTGCCCCAGACCCCACTAGCGTATAATGTACAGTGTCTATGCCAAATTATCTCCCTCAGATCTGAGCTTTTCTGAATTGTAAAATATATCCACTCTAAGGGTCTCTACTCATCCCCCGGGCTTCTGATAAGGGATTATATTTCCTTAAATCCTTTTGGTCTAAAGCAGGGTTGGGGAACATTGTGGGAGCCCCTTGGGAGCCCCTTACACGTCCCTCGTGGTTCAGGGTTCCTGTTCAGGATTCGAGTTCTGGAGAAGGCCGCACACGAAATGAAGAGAGAGAGAGACCAGAAGGAATTAATTTGGAATAATGGGGGGCCAGCCCAGGAGTCTACCTCTAGTAGGAAAGACTGCCACTGGTGCCCAGGCCTCCCCGGCCTTTTACTGAGGCTATGGGAGACACCCATATCCTTTAGGCAGGAAATTCCAAGCAAGAATTTACATGTAATTAACAGGTGGAGGTTTGCTTTAACTAACAATGTTTCAACTTAAACAATGGGTGCATAGCTCTGACCTTTCGGAGCAACCAAGGTTGGTGAAAAACAATCAGTTTCCAACAGAACTAACTTTCTTTTCTTTTCTTTCTTTCTTTCTTTTGCCACGGGCCATTTGGATATTTATAACATCTTCGTGGGCCACACACAATTACCAACTTAAAGCTTACATTGCTATGAAAAAAGCTCCTAGATTTATTGACTTTTGAGTCCCACCTGTGGTTGCCTTAACAGGGTCCAACCAAATGATACAGCCTGCGGGCTGGACGTCCCCCACCCCTGGGCCAAAGGAATCCCAGAGCTTTGCAGTTCATGTTCACAGCGAAGCCAGAACTCCTCGTAAAGAGCCTGTGAATGAGCACTAGATACCAATGGGAGAGGCCCAGCACTGCTGTGTGGTCAGTCTGCCATGGCCCTTTGAACGTTCCTTGCTGCAGATGCAGGGTCAGGCTTGCCCAGAGAACCTTCCAGAGCCCCATGACACCACGTGGAGATGGTCTGACCAGCTGGCAGTGTTGGCCAGAGGGCACAGCAGGGCTGAACAACCCACAAAGGCAGGACCGCCCCTGCTGTGGTGCTGAGCCTCTGTCCAGCAGTCAGTGCTGAGTCAGGGCAGGTTCCGACCACAGGAGCGATTCTCCCAGCAACTGGGGGCACCCAGGAATGGGAAATCCAGGCTGAGAAACGGAGAGTCCAAGCCAGGAAATGGCCAGCAAGGTCCCAGCCCCAGACAGGGGGCTCAGGGCGGGGCTGGGATCCCAGAGAAGGGCACAGGCAGAGCAACCAGGGCTCGGTCTAAGAGCTGCCAGGACAAGACCTCAGGTGGTGGAAGCAGCACAGAAGCCCAGGCATCTGCCTGGGACGAAGGCAGGGACTGCGTCTCAGGAGCAAGGCTGCTGGTTGCTGAGTTGTGGGCCAGGGAGCTGGGACAACTTCAGAATCTGGTGTGGCCCCTGAGACTGGACATGGATGAGATTGTGAAAGGTTTGCCCTGCAGGCAGGGCCTGGCAGCAGGGGCTGAGGGCCCACAAGGAAGTGGATGAGGGAACCCTCTGGTTCTAGAGACCACAGTGCCTGAGTTGGTTGCTGGGCAGAGGAGTCTTAGTCTTGCTCCCGGGAAGAGTAGGCCCTGGCCCGGCTCCTGGCACTTGACCTGTAACCCTTGGCATATGCTGCTTGAAGACAGCGTCTCGGTGCGCTGGGGGCCTGGCCGTGCTGGGTAGATTAGGGTAATCCTGAGGCATGTGGTGGGGCCTTGGGCCACACACAGTCTGCTCCACCTCTGCAGGGGCTGCACACCAAGGTCAGCCACACCTACCTGACTGAGCCCCAATTCTAAACCCCGGCACAGGACCCTGGGTGGGTTCTGGCTGGCAGTCCTCTGTCCCATTGCCAGGTATCGTTGCTGGGAAAGCGAGTGCTCACACATCCTCCCTGGGAGAGGGCGGCTGGATGGGCTCAGGCTCCTCCTGGGCCCTGCCCTGTGTGCTGCTGACTTTAATGTTGCTCTGTGGTGTCTGTGCCGGAGGAAAAGAGCCTTTCTACTCCTGTGAGTCCCTCTAGTCATCGCGGAACCTACAGGTCAGTCATTGCGGAACCTACAGGTAAATCATCGCGGAACCTACAGGAAGTCTCGGGGACCTGCAGCCCCAGCTTCCTCCCTAAGTCAGACTCCACATGGACCCTGAGTGCCAAGGCCTTTGGTACCATTCTCACTCTTCCCCATGTGTCCATCTCGATGCCCCCATGACCGCTGAGTGCCCTCTGCAGAGGAATGTGCTGCAGCTGCCAGTCTCTCTCTCTCCAAGGTCGAGGGCCAGGGGCAATGAAGCCAATGTGACACCCTGACTTCCCAGTGGTACCCAGTCAGAGGTTCCATTTCCACTTGTTACCCTCCCTCTCTGTCCCCTGGGCTGCCACTCATCCCCCATTCTAGGGGCTGTGCTGCCCCTTTGTTCTCTCTCACGGTCACCCCAGCTGTCCCTGCTTGGTGGAGGGTTCTCCAGAACAGCTATAGCCCAGGTGGTGAGAGAGGTGCCATACCCCAGCAGGTATTCCCCTGGCCCCTCCCAGCGTCCCTATGAGCTGGAAGACAGACGAAAATTAACTTCATGGACATGCAGATGGCATCCCCAGGATTGGTGTATACCATCATCTCTTAGCGACATCCTCAATCTCTCCTCCACTTGCTCCCCATCTTATCTCCACGTAGATTAAATTGAGACCAGATGATGAGAAAGTCTTTCCGCCGACTGCATAGCAGAGTGACCAAATCCCCGCCCTGATAGGAAAGGAAGCAGGTCACAGGAAGCAGAAAGCCTAGTCTCAGCTTAAACAGTAAACTTGCATTTGCCTTAGGACGTCTAGTCTTATGTTAAAGGCACAGACTCTCGAGCCCACGTGGGTTGGAAGCCTCTATTTGCCAGGTGCAGACCCCGGGGAAGGCACTGTGCCTCTGTTTGCAGCTTTGGCTTCCTCGTGGCCATGATGTAATGATTCAGAGTATTTAATAGATAGCAAGTTCTTACACCAGGGAGAGGCACACAGGAGCACTACCTGTGTTAGCGATCATCACTATAATATCAAATGTATACAATTACTTATGCTGCTTTACTAAACTTCCCCACCCCATCCCTTTCCCTGTCAAATCTGAGCATAAGTGATGATCCCTGGAGATTTGCCATGTTCTAGATCCCTCAGTACAGCACCAAGGACCCATGTTGTAAAGCAAAGAAACAGGGAAAATTTGACTGAGAGCAAGTCCCGCCAAAGTCCCTGTCATGGGGTGTTTGGTGTCAACTGACCCCATTTCCTGCAGCACCAAGGCTAAAACCCGTTGCTGGCACCAACGCCCAGGCCATCCTTGTTTGGCTATGGGTTTCCATCACGATCTCTTTGACATTAAAAATCCTAAGGAGCCTTCCCCCAAGACAATATTTTGAAACATCCATTTTTATATTCTAGGGCAATGCACCCTGGTAAGAACTGAGATAGACGAGGGGTTTTCCTTTCTTTTGTAAGGTGGGAAATGGACTATTTTGGATGCAGGCAGACTATTTTAGAAAAGCACAAATGTGGAAGCTGAGGACCTGGGGACCAGTTCCCTGTGCACAGGCTTCTTGGAAAGACTTCTGCGATCGCCAAGGACAGCCAGCCCGTGTGGAAGGTTGCTGTTCTGGATACAATGCCAAGGGCAAGGACTAAAAGGAAACAGCAGGATCGAAAGCGTGAAGACGAGGAGCCCAGTGCAGGTTGGAGGAACGGAAGGCAGTCTGCTCTGGCTGAAGTCAAGGGTGTGAGAGGGATTCCTAGAAGTGAGGCTGGAAAGGACGGCCAGGCTCAAAGCACTAGAGCAAGCACGTCAGACTCGTGGCTGGTGGGCCACGTGGCCCACAATGAATATTTTTGTGGCCCAGCCAATATAACGGTCTGTAAGAAACATTTTAATAAAAGCTTCATAACTTAATTTTTATAATATCCTGTTATATATACTTATTAATAACCAGAGGCCCAGTGCACTAAATTGGTGCACAGACAGGGTCCCTAGGCCTGGCCGATCGGGGGCCTTCCTTCGTTCCATGCTGCCCCCTGATGGTCAACGAATGTCATAGCAAGTGAGCGAGTTCCTGGTCTCCTGCTCGAACTCTTGAGACACTTTGCATATTAGCCTTTTATATATATAGATAGATGAACTACAAAATTCACTAATGACTAACTACTATAATTGTGTTGCATTGATTTCCCTTACGCACCTTACACTCAGGCGCACCATTTCTCTCCACTAATACCAGCAGCGAATATTTTAGCAGCCGACTGCCATGTCCTTAGTCTTGGACTGACTTGTTTGGTATGCGCAACAGGAAATAGTTCACTTTCAGAGAACAAGAAAAATAGGTTTATTTGCCTTACGCTTATTAATTTGTGCAGTTATTCAGTGTCTGGTAAGTTAATGCCCAAGAAAAAAGTATTCATTTTTATTAAAATGTCCTATTATTTTATGTTAACAATGACTCACTTATTTCAGCCCTTTGTATTCAGCATGTCTCTATCAAAATAAACCTACATTTCTATGAAAATTGAAGCTTTTGGGTTTTTTTGCGGCCCACATAAACTCAAACCTTGTTTCTCTGGCCCGTGTTCGCCTTTGAGGTGACATGCTTGCACTGTCTGCTTGAACATCACACTTGTGTGTTTGGGCTACAGCTTCATTCCATAGGGACTAACTCTTGAGTCGAAGCAGCAGCGGAGGGGTGATGGCAAGGACACTTTGTTGGAAATCTAGGGATCTGGGTTCCATTTTCTCTTGGTCTCGTGGAACATCAGGGAAGCTGACGCTGCATGTCTTCAGTCAAGTTCCTGAGCCTGAGGCAGGGGTCGGGTGCATTTGACTCACTGAGGCAGGGCTGTCACACCATGGGAATGTGGGAAGCAGGATGAAGGGCCTGGCTATGTCTCAGGTGGAGACCTTGGCCTGGCCCACAGGTGCTCTGGGTGTAACTCACTCTGCAGCACAGTCCCCCAGGCAAGGGCCCTGGCTTTGCACCGGCCCGGCCTGCGTGAGTAATCATGAGTAATCCTTGGCCATTATAACCTGCAGGGAGAGGGAGAGGCTGCCCCTGCAGCCAATGGGCCTCCGGACAGGCGCTGGTACGATGGAAATGTATAATGGTGAGCTATTGTGTGTCTCTTTCCAACTCCACATTCAGTGACCTCGAGTTGGTACCTTGAAATTGACCACCGTGGGAGACTTGACTCCGCAGAGACCCCTACACAACAGGGCTTCCCTTTTTATGCAGTGAACTCACAGTTAAACATTCCCCAGCACATCACCGGTTCAGACCACTCATTCTCCTCCACCCACAAAAACACCCACCAACAGTCAGGTGCCAGGCCTAGGGACCGTTCCCCAGGGCAAGGGGAGGAGAAGGGGAGGAGCTTTGGTTTGTTCTTGGAAGTTTTAAAGCTGGGCTGGGCGTTAGTTCCCTCCCCCCTTCACCATTGCAGGTAGGATCCTAGTCATGGCACCTGGTCCCTGTGAAGCGGAAGGAGCTCATGGCCCATGAAAAAGTTCAAATGGTCTTGAATGATGGCTGTTCGTCCACCGTTTAAAATGCTCTCTTGTGTCTGAGAGATTGTGGCACGACTCCCTTCAGCCCCCTTTCAATGAGGGTGTGAAGACTCATTACACACCCGGAAGCTGGCATTTCCCCAGCTCCTAACGCTGCAGGACAGAAGGAGCCGGTTCATTTGAAACCTGAGAAGGAGCAAGCTGCAATGATGAGGGCTCCTCTTACAAAGCCATTGTTATTTCACAGACAAACTCTGGGTTGTCAAATGAACTTCTGGAGGACCCTTGAAAGGAACAAATCTGTGTTTGGAAGTGCTCACCGTCCAGTCTGCCCCCACACGCCCACTCTCCTGGGTCCACCCACCCAGAAGAGGTGGGAGGCAGGGGCACCCATCTCGGGCCTGGCCTCCCACACCGAGCTCAGGTGTAAAGCTCACAGACATGAATATAGACACTTATTTAAAACAGACATCCCCTCCTGCTCCCCTCCCAGTGGTTCCAGGCTAATACATTGGCTTCAATAAGATACACTAATTGGGAGAGCCAGTCCCACAGGCTGGACCTCAGCTGCTACCTCCTGGCTCCCAGCTCATGTGGATCCTGGCAGCCACAGGGACTTCTGCGAGGAAGGGGGATGGGATGGAGGAGAAGCAGAGGACCCTGGGAGGCAGCCTGGGCCTGAAGAAAAGTGCAGGGGACCCTGTGCCTCAGCCTCTGGGTCTGGTCCAGGCACAAGGAGGCATCCTTGACCACTTGGGCTTAGAGTTCCTTTGGCCGAAATGGAAAGGACTCGCAGGTACATTTTCCGGATAGAAAACCCAGACACACGGTCCAAACGTATTTACCCATTTGCCGTGTGCCAGAGGCAGTGTCAGGAAGATGATCTGGAGGCCGAGCTGTTGCAATGTGTAGGACATTTCAGTGGTTATGGGAAACAACAGGAAATACCACCGTAAATCTTATCTTACCCAGAAAACCCGTGGCCGCCACATGGAGACCTTCTGTGATTGCTGCATGAAGACAAATATTTTCCTTGGCTGTATTTCCATAGCCAGCATGATTGTTTCTGTCTAATATGTTTCCTTCTCCAAAAAGTAATTCTGACAAAGTCATGTCCATTGAAAATATAAGAAGGAAACATTGCTTTTTAGGCGACCGGGACACTCAGACCTCTTTTTCCTTCCCTCCTTTGGTCTGTGCATTTTTCCTGTAATTGACAATACCTGCTTCCTCCCTTCGGCCTGTGTTTATGCACCCAGGGAGCGTTCTTTCCAGTGTGTTCCAGGATGTTCCCGTGCCCACCTCGGCACAGCACCAGTACACAAAGGCGGACTCCGTTCGCGTAGGGGCACTCTGGGGCGCTGGGCCAGCTCCCCGCACAGCCTTCCTGCTGCAGTCCAGAGCTTCCCGCAGAACCTTCCGCCACGACGGACCTGTTCTTCCCTCTGCGTCAGCCAGCACTGTAGTCGCACTGGCCACTGGAAATGTGGCCGGTGTAACTGAAGAACTGAATTTGTCATGTGGGTTCATTTCAGTAGTCACACAAGGCTAGGGGCTACCATCCCCAGACCGTAGAGCTTGGATTCAGAACAGTTCTGCTGCCTTTCATTCATACGTTCCTTCGACAAATGTTTATGGAGCTTCCGCAGCAGGTAGCTGCTGGGCTAGGCTCTGTGGATACAGGATTCCCTGCTGTCCGGGAACTTCCAGGCAAGAAAAGAAACACCAGGTGGTGAGGGGGACCTTTATCCTGTGCACGCCTACCCAGATGAGAGGCCGGGTCTAGCCGAGGGAGACGTTTTCCCACAGGAGAGGTTCAAACCGAGTCTTTAACTAGGAGAACTGCAAACCACAAAGATAAAGTGAATGAGAGGCTTGGGGGAAAGAGATTGCTTAATAGGTCTTCGCCATCCGATGACGGTGAAATGGATGCCTTTGCGGTTAGCTGTGCGCGATCACCTCGAGACTGTTTGCACAAATGTGTTTGAAAGAAAAAGCTCTTGCCAGAGGTTTCCAAAATGCTGGGACTCCCAACTGGGAAGGGGTCTTGCTCATTCCTGCTTGGTTTTAAAGGCCAAGCACTTCCACACATCCCCTCCTGCACACATACCACAAAGCATTTGACCACTGTGTCCTAGAGGGGCTCGAGGGTCATCCTCGTGTGCACGCATCCACGTGACCTGCAGGTGGATCCCCAGAGGTCGAATGGCAGGTCAAAGGGCTCATTCAAAGCCCCGACGGTGTTTCCAGGTTGCTCTCTCAAAAGGCTGTGACAAGTTAAACTGCCACAAAAATGTAGGAAACTGCCTGCCTCCCACACCTTCTGGTGACCACGTGGGGGAGGTGGCTTGGAAGGTGTACCAGCCGCTGGTGGCCCGGCCCTGTCCCTCAGCATGTACCATCCCTATGCCCAGTGTCCTCTGCCAGCACCGGAGACTCAGTGCCTGGGGGCTCCTCTCTCTGGGCCTGAGCCCAGGATAAGGAAGGCTGGGCTTGTGACATTTGGTTGGGAGCCATGAGATGCTCGGGAATGTAGAAATCACTAATGACTTGCCATTTGCCGTGACAAAGGAACACAGCGAGTGAGGTCGCAGGTCCAGGGCCAGCAGAGTCTGTGCCGGCTGGGGTTGGAGACAGAACTAGGGATACAAATGCAGGGAAGAAAAGGAAGCAGGAAGGCCAGACCAATGCCTGGGAAGAAAAAGCGACCACTTTGCAGCCTCGGCACTGTCCTTTCCTGAGGACAGCCTGCACAGGCCAAGGCTGCCTCATCCTGGAATCCACCACCAGCAGGGGGTGCCCCTCCCCTGATCAGAACAGGCCTGCGACTGGGGACAGCCTCCCTCTCCACCCTCCTAGACCGAGGCTCTGCATTTCCCTAAGACCCAGGCTTCATTTCTTTACACCCGACTTCCAGTTCAGCTTTAACCATCAGATCCCTGTGTAATAAAATATTTACCTCCTAGTTAATATTGCTGGGAAAAGCCAGCAAAGGATGCATACAAGAAAACCAGCAACTGACGTACTACGGGTGCTCAGGAAAGGAAAATTATCTTCTTTGTCCCACAGAGCCAGCCACAGCTGCTCAGCAAGGAGAGGACGGGGATCCTAGCCTGGATCCAGGCCTGAGGAGCCCTAGTGCTTTGAAGCAACTTCCCCTGCGTTTTCTAAGTTACCTTCCTCCCCACCCGCCTCCCCACTACAGGGACTGGGACTGGCTGAGGCCAGTGGTGCCATCTGGACAGGGCTCCCCAGTTTCCAGATTCTGCCCTTCAGAGCATTTTCCAATCCTCTCATTCCCTTCTCTCTCTCTCCAGACACCCCCACAAGCCCCAGGACTGGCTGGGATGAGGTCATCCCAGGGCCTGTGGTCAGGTTGGGCTCCAGGAGGGAGCCCTGCTTTGTTCAGTGTGCTGTTTCATTCACAGGATTGTGTCCAATCAGCTGCCAGGATGATGCTGAGACAAGACTTTGAGTGAAATCAAATTGTTTGTATAGACAGGGAACCTGAAACAAAACAAAACAAAACAAAACAAAACAAAACTTTTGCCCGGAATCCCTGACACCCATGAGCAGCTGCGTTTTCAGGTCCGCCATATCCACCTTTTCGCTTTCCCAAGGCCCAGTCTTTGGCCAATAGTTGTAATTGTTGATCTCAAAGCACCTAACTGAAGAGTGGGACATTTTGTCAGTTTCTTGGGTGATGTTACATATCATTCCTTCAGCAAGTATGTCTGAACCTGCTATGTTCAGGGGCTGGGAGAGCATGGGGAACAAGACGATTCCTGCTCTCCCAGAGCTTGCAGGCTGGGGGGAGGGGGGGTGCGGGGAGACAGAGAGGCAGGCAGGTGGGAATAGCTCAGCGAAGGTAGTGTCAGGCAGGCGCTGTGTGAACTCAATGAGGCAGCCTAATGTGGCCGAGAATGGGACCTCCGGGGGCGCTCAGGGGACTGTGCTTGGGACAGGGAGCCCGACTTCCAATTGCTTTTCCAAGCGTTAAGTTCACGCCTGGACCCAGATCTGTCCGCTGAGCTCGAGCTCGGTCCCCGCCTGTGCACGTTAGCCAGGGCCCAATGCACTCTCCACACCTGAGCTAGAAGGGACCAGAAGGCATGGTCAACCAACTCGTCACTGTGCAGGTGCGGGAAGTGCGGCTCACAGAGCAGAGCAGTGTCCTGCCCCGGTGAGAGGTGAGTCACCCACCAGGACTTGCGCTTGGGTCTCTGTCTCGCAGGCCTTGGCTTCTCCCCACGAACTCAAGCATGGGACAAGGCCTGACCCCCACTTAGGGCAGAGGAAACCGCCCCCTTTTTAAGGACCACCCTTCCCCCAGCAGGTGTCACCACCTGGCTCACATCCCCAATTTGGGACCCAACAACTTTTCAAGCAACACACATTCCTGGAGAGCCTTTCATGAGCAGGTCTCCGGAGGAGGACCAACTTCCGCCCCCAAGAAGCCACAGTGTGATGGTGGAGGGGCATATTCAGGACACACACGCGATGGCTCTCCGTGCGCTTGGCGAGGAGCAGGCGCTCAGCGAGACGGGCGCTCCTTGTGCTCGTTTTCAAAGCCGGAGCGGAGGGCAGAGAGGCCGTGGGCGGGCGAGGAGCGAAAGGGCTTCTCCTGGTCCAGGCTCCGCGAACCCTTCCCGCCGCGCCCGGCGGGGACGCGCGGGAGCACCCCTCCCTCTTCCCCCGCCTCCCCTCCCTCCTCCTTCCCTCCCTCCTCCTCCTGCGTCCCGGTCCGCTCGGCGCGCGAGGGGAGGGGCGCGGGCGCGCGCACGCAAGGTGCCAGGGGCGCGCGGCGCCCGGGGACGCGCCCGGGCCGGTCTCTGCCCTAATGCGGCGGCGAGAGGCGCTGCAGGGGACGCGGGGGTAGTGGCAGCGCCCGCAGCCGACCGCGCGGACTGCGCCCGGGGCCGGAGCGGAGCCCCTGGAGGTAGGTGCGCTCGGACCCCGGGAAGATGGGGGTGGGGGTGGGGGTGGGGGCGCAGCGGGGAGCATGGAAACCTAGTTAGCGACTGCCCTGGCTTTCCCGCCCTCCCCTTTCCGTCTCCATCCCCGAACCGGTCCCCATCCCCCCTCCGTCCACATCCCGACCTTTCCACACCGTCACCTGCTCTAACTCCATCCTGTTCTGTCCCCTTCTGCACCCCACTCCCTTCCAGCTCCCGGCCTCCTGCACACCCCGCACCCGTTCCATCTCATCGGCCACATCCCTTCCCCCTTCCTGCATCCTCACCCTCATTCCCATTTCCTCTGCCCCGGTGTCCGGGAGCCCTGCCTCCGCGCGCCCTGCCCGGATACCTCTGTTTACTTCCCCATCCCACTTTGTGTGACCCCCATCCCTTCCGTCTTTTCCTTCCCTGTCCATCACGCGCTCTCCCTGCCCTCCCTGCCGCATCCCCCATCACCGTGTGCTGTCTCCCAGCTCTCATGGTCGGTCCTCTCCAGGTCTCCTCTGCACACCTGTCCTAGCCTCTCCCAGCTGCCTCAGTCCCTCCAGGGAACCCCATCTTCTCTCTGCTCCTTGGTGTTATCTGGCCTGCCCTCCATCACCTTCCCCACCTGCCCTTCTTGGTGATGCCTGGAGCCTCAGGGCTTGAACTGAGCCTTTCACCTGCCACTGGGCCCTCCTTCCGCGCGTGGGGAGGCCCCGGCTCTGCAGGCCCCGGTACTCGCTGTTGCCACTTAGAACCTTTTTCTGCATGTTTGATCCTGTTCATGGTTTGGGGGCGAAGGATGCTCGGGGGTGGTAGGCCTCTCTCATGTCACCTTCCCCTTAGCTGTTCAGGCTTGTTTCCTAGAGGGACTGGGGGAGGGGTGCTTAAGCTTGGGAAACCGGGATGGGAAGAGCTGGGTCTGAGGACGGCTGAGTAGCCTTTTCCCGGGGTTGTCCCGGGCCCTGGGATGCAGGGCCGGAGAATTTCGGGTTTTAGAAAGGATGCTTCCTCAGCCTCGCACTCAGCACTTTGGCTTTAGGAGCTGTCATGACTGTGGCCAATAGGCTGGGCTGAGAGTGGGCAGAGTGCTGAATCACCAGCCTGGTGCCCACGGCAGCCCCTCTCCAGCGGCCTGAGCCAGGCGCTGCTCCTGTTTCCTTCTTGGCATTTGGCAGTGGTGTGTGTGAGTGTGTGTGAGTGTGTGTGTGTTGGGCGGAGATGCCTACTCCCTCGGTCCGGAGGAGAGGATGACTGTGCCTCTTTTTCTGCCTGTCTGTCTCCCTGGGATGAGGGCCTGGTATGTCTGCTCTACCCTTGGCACCATTGTGAGCCCCGCTGGGCTTCATTCAAATCGTCAGCAAGGGCAGACTTGCAGGGCCCGAGTTGAACTGTTTGTCTGGGGTCAGAGACTGGCAAGTTCAGAGCCCAACAAACTTGAGACGCAAGTGGGAGAAGCCCAGGGAAAAATGTGTGTGGGAAGAGGAAGGCCCTGGGGAGAGGGGCCGTACCCACTGGGGGAGTGGGGGGCCGAGAGAAGGAAGGCAGAGGCCTGCCCTCCCCCCGGTTTGGGGGTCGGTGGATCTGGTGGAATTGCATTGCAGGAAGACGGAAGGAGGTGAGTTGGGGGTAGGGATGGAATCTATTATGAATCTAGTACTTTCTACCTTTTGGGTTGACTGAGCTGGCATTTCTGAGAGAGTAATTTCTCCTACTTGTCTTTGGATTCTGCTGTGTGTGTGTGTGAGAGAGAGAGAGAGAGAGAGAGAGAGAGAGAGAGAGAGAGAGAGAGAGAGAAATAACATATAAGGAAAGAGCCATTTACACTTCACCTCCCAAATTGTGTTTGCCCCATGAAACAGGGAGTGGCAGCCCCAAATCTTGGGGACCTCAGCTAAAACCCGGAGGCTTAAGTTGTAGGTTCTGAGCGAGTTGCTGTCCCTTCTCCGACAGGTCCCTCACTTTACAGATCTGACTGGCTGGACTCAGCACTTGGGCCACAACTCAGCAGGACTCAGGCAGTGCCTAGCAGGGGACATTCGGCTGGGGGACTAGCCTGGGGGACTAGCCTGGGGGACTAGCCGTCTTCTGCTTTGTCGCCCTTCTGCGCCCCTCCCATCAGAATGGGGTGGGACAGGAAGCTTCCCCTGGCATTTCCTGGGCCAGGAGGAGGCATCACCTGGAGCCATCCTGGAGAGCTGATTGGATTACGGTTCTGCCAGTGAAATGCTTGATTGGAGTTCAGGTTAAGTGGGGGATTCTGATAGCAATGGACATATTTCCTAATTTTGTGAAGTGAACCTCAGCCCATGTGCCTTGCCTGACATCATGCAGGCTGCACGGAGGTACTCCGAGGCGCTCAGAAAGAGGAGCCAGCTCTCCGAGAGCTCCCTGCTGCCTGAGAGGCTGGCTTGTGGGGCTGGTTCTCTCAGGGACACATTGAGGAGGTGGCTGATATCTGGGGGGTGAGTTCTGGCTTTGGATAGCTGAGGGGAGAAGAGGGTGCCGTTTCTGCGGTGGCTGAGGGACAGGCTTCCGAGGCTCCCATCACTCTGTAGTTGCCAACTCGTTTCCTTCCCCCGGCACCACTGTCCTCCAAGATCATCCAAGAGCTGGGCACAAGATCATCACTTAGTCTTTAGAAAAAGAAATTCTTAGGAAACCGGACAGGGAGAGGCAGAGAAGTTCACTCAGGTCTCTGTTTGCCTTGGGAGGACGGAGAAGGAGGTGAGAGGAACATAAGGCAGTTCCATACTTACTCCTTTAACAAATACTAACCCCTACCATGTGCTGCTCTGCTGGGTGCTGGCATCCTAGAGATGAAAAGCAATACAGGTTTGGTCTCTCAGAGCTCCCAGTGTTATGGAAAAGAGGCAAGAAATCAGACAAGTTGCACAGATAAGCTTGAGTGCGAATATCGGGACAGGGTGGACAGGGGTGTTGGAGGGCAGCGCCTTTCCCCCAGTGGTATTGGCCCCCTCTCCTGCACACCTGTGAGGGGGCTGGGTTGATGCTATGCTGAGCGATAGGTCGGGGCTGGCTCTGAAGTGGACTGTGAGGAATGGCTGGAGGACAAGGTGAGATGAAAGATGTCACCAGATCCCTGGCCTGAGGGGGAGGACTGCCTCAGCCTGAAGGGAGCACCCACAGGGACTCTGGGACAAGATCGAGGCTGCCCAACTCACTCGCCCATTCCTGTTCTCTAAGCCCTTGCATTTGAGGGGAAAGTGGTCAGGATGTGCTGAGAATGTCCGTGAGTCAGAGGATGGGGGCCAGTGTCTGCCCTCGGAGCTCCCGTCTGAAGGGGAAATAGCAAGTCATGCGCAGGTCTGTGCTCAGAAGCAAGGTGAATGGGAAGATGGTGCGCGCTGTGGGTGGAAGGTCCTGGAGTTCCGGGGAGGTCAGAGTCGGGAGGGAGTCATCAGAGAGATGGGTGGCTAGTGGGGGGCAGGGGAGGTCCTTAGAAGGCAGACGCTTGAGCAGAGGTCACCGGGAACACCCACAGCTGATCTGGAAGGACTGAGGGTAGAGGTACCCGGCCTCATCTTCTGAGGACCCTCCTCTTCCCCACACACCTCATTTAGTTCATGTCACGAGTGTGTCCTGAGCTTGTGAGTGTATATATCCCAGGGACCGTGCTAGGTGTTGGAATATGTCATGTTGGAGATACAGAGATGAAAAATGAAGATATAGTACAAGGTAACAGGAGACAAAATTACAGAGATTGGATGGGCTCCTGCCATTGGAGGAGCATGGCTGAGTGAGTGCGCCAAGCTCTTCTGATAAACCTTTGCTTTGGCCAGAGCAGCTTGATGTTAAAGTTTTGAGCATTTACTCAAAATGGCCAGTTAGGGCTGAGGCCTAGCAGCGAGGGCGGATACTAGATACTATGGCCTGGTCTTTGGGACTGCAGCGGAGGGCTGGGAGCTAACGGCTGGGCTGGGTGCTTGGGTAGACACTTGCGAAGCCTTGCAGACCCGGGGCGTTGGTCAGATTGTGCCAGCCACCCTCCTCCTGAGCCACCCTCCTTTTATTCCAGGGACAAGCCAGGGACATGTAAAGTGGAATAATACAACAGTTATCCTTAGAGAGTGCTTACTACATGCTAGGCACCCTACCCTGTGCTTTATATACATCATCTCATTTAATCTGCATAGGAGTTAACCCTACATATATAGTGTTAGGATCCTGGTTTTACAGATCAGTGAGGGGGTTATTTGTTTAACACAGTAAACGCCCAGCCTGTTCTGCCTTCTGGAAGGAAGGTTAGTGTCAGTCACCGGTGACTGGCTGGGCCCTTAGCGTGTTAAGACTGTAGAACCGGTGAGCTGCAGAGCTAGAACTTAAACCTACATGCGTTTGATGTCCAAGCTCCTCTTCTTTGTGCTGAGCTACCCTCCCTGGTGGAAAAAATAAAGAACTGGGCTGTTCTTTATCTACCTGCACTGCGCCCTCTAGAAAAACCTGTTAGAAGGGCTCAGTTAGCATGCGCTTTTGAAGACCTACTACGTCCTTCTGAAGGATACAGAAATGGGGTTCATGCCTTCACATAGGGGAGAGAAGACAGAAACATGTGAAAGCTCTTGGGAATAATTCAAGGCAGTTTCTAATTACGTCTCCGGACCCTGGGCAGTAACATTTCCTAAGCATGGCCTAGTAGAAACTGCTCACCTTTGAGGTCAGACCGATCTGCGTTCAAACTTTGGTTCTTCTCCTGACTCATTGAGGAGCTGTAGCTTCCCGGACCGGAAAATGGGGATATTGACGTGAACCTTGCAGAAATAACATAAGGATTAAATGCAATATGTTCGTGAAGATCCCAGCACAGCGCCAAGCAGGCAGTACATAGTCAGATGCTGGCTTCTGTGCACCGAGGAGGTGGGAATGGAAATGAGCCTTGGGAACCTGGAGGACTTCTGATGGGGAGGGAAGGGGAGGGTATTCTAGAGGAGGGAATCGCCAAGCAGAAGTTCGGTGGGTGCAAGCTCTCCGGGAAAGAAGACACCTGCTCTCCCAGGTTCCTGCAGGAACGCCTTGCAGGAAAGCTCGTCATGAAAACAGGAGGGCCTGTGTTCTGCCGCCAGCCCCATCATGAATAGGACTTCCATGTAGTTCTCTCTGTAAAACTGAAAGGCTGCGGAAAGCCTCTTGTCCCAGAAGCCCATGTTTCTGGAATTGATTTCACTGACCAATTTCTCATTCTGTCTTTCCTCTCCCAAATGCCGTGTCACACCACGAAAATGTTGGCGTGCCTGGGGCCTGCTGAGGTCATCCCCGGGGCTTGTTCCCATCCTCGCTGACTCCTGCAGCTCCCCTCCTCCGAGAAGCAGCTGTTGGGGCATCTGTTTCTCCTCCTTCACCTGCTCCTCCACACTCTTCCCTCCCTGGCCCGGCCAGCCCCGCCTGAAAGGCCTCCCTGGCAGCCCCTCTCCCCATCATTATGATGCTAATCGTGTTGTTAATTTTTCTGAGGCGCAGAAGGAAAGCCCCAATCTGTTCTAATGAATTTAATTAGAGAGGGGCTTGGAGGGCTTCTGAACCTCTTACCAGGATCACAATAAACAGAGTTAAGGGGATAAACAGCCTGGGATCAGCAGCTCAGGGCAGGAAGGGAGGATTTCCAGCTCAGTCCTAGAGTGAAGAAACCTGGCACCTGGAGTTGGAAGAAGGCTGTGCCAGCTGTCTGGGGCTGTTTCCGTCTGTCCCGCCCAGACCATGCACTTAGCTTCAGACCTAGTTCTGCCCTCGCTGGGGTGGCAGTGACCCTCTGGAGAAGGTCTTATTCCCATCACCACCACCAAGCGCTTATCGAGCACCTGCTGTGTGGGTCCAGGGTACTGTCTGCACCAATGTGGAGGCTATGAGAGGAGACATATGTTCAAATATAAGAAACATTTGCAATTCTAGACAGTAAATGCTAGAAGGTTGATAGGAGATTCTGTTGGACTTGGGTGATCTGGAAAAGCCTCTTGCAAGAGAAAGCACTTGAGGAAGGTTTGAGACTTGAAGGTTAAGTAATAATCCTATATAGTAAGACCTTAATATGCAGATGGACTGAACAGCAGAACGACTGGTCGCTATGACACACACTGACCACCAGGGGGTAGATGCTCAATGCAGGAGCTGCCCCCTGGTGGTCAGTGTGCTCCCACAGGGGGAGCGCTGCTCAGCCAGAGGCCAGACTCATGGCTGGCGTGGCAGGTGGACGTGCCCGAATGGTCCAGGACTGCGAGAGGGCGCAGGCTGGGCTGAGGGACACCCCTCCCCCCTGCCAGTGCACTGATGTCGTGCACTGGGCCTCTAGTAGTAGTAGTAGTAGTAGTAGTAGTAATAATAATAATAAAGATTTAATAATCAGAATGGCTGGAAGAAAAGCAGATGCAAAGGCAGGACTGCACAGGGTACCTTTGAATCTTGATGAATAAATGCTATGGCATGGGTGCATGTAATTCAGTGGTGCAGGTATGTCTGGAGCAGTATCATCAGGCACAATCATAGAGGAACCTGGGCCCTGGAGCCTGTACTCTTCTACCCGACGGTCCTGGGTCTCCCTGCTTTCCTTTGCTGAGCATTTAGGATGGCCAGCTTGGTGAAGGGCCTGCGACGGGGTGGTTCTGGCCTTCATGCTGAGCTCACTCTCCTGGATCCAGTTCAGGCCACCTGGGTGGGTTGACCAGTTGCTAGTTTTGTTCTCAGATCTTGTGACTTTCTGGGATGAGAGTGAATGGCTGGCGGAACAATTCCAAGGACTTTCCCCGGTGATGAGTGGAGGCCCCCCTTCTTCACTGCCTTTGGCCAGTTTGCTTTGGCAGCAGCATTTTGTGCAAGTGTTCCGCGGAGTCTTCCGCTCCGGGGTCCGAGCGTTTCGTGACGCATCCTTCCCATCGCTGAGAGTTCCGAGTGCTTCGTGTGCCCGCGTGTGCAGGTCTCTGTGTGTGCGCTGCCCATGTTAGCAAAATGATTCCCACTAGCTTCTGGTTCCAGTCTGATCTATATCTATAATACCAGAGGTATTGGACATTTCTGGGCCTCAGTCTTTGTGTCTAAATTCACAAGCCGAATGCTTTGAGAACAGGATTTTAAACACGAGGAGGCATTATAACTATCGTTTTGATAAGGGAGTATAACATTGAGCTGAAATTTTAAGTCAGTGATCCCTCTGCCTCAGAACCGCTTGACTTGTGAGACTAGCCAGAATCTTGTTTTGGGGGACCACCAAAGGTTATGTGTTTTGTTAGTTTCCATAGTCTATGGGCTTATGCATAATGAATGGTGAAGTTAGTCCACTGCTGTCAAGTGTTGATTGCCCTATTCATGTGTGTTTGTGTGAGAGACATTGTTATAAAGCCATGGTTACAGTACCCATTGTGTGGTGTTTTTCCACACGCAGGAGGTGACATGTTCTTTATGATGGAAATGCCTCGGAGGCCACAGGCCATTTTCCTAGGCTGCTGCAGGCGCAGGCGAGGACAGAAACTGGATCTCTATCGGATCATCACACACTGAGTAGAACTGAAGCCTTTCTGGCTCATGTTGGGAGCTCGCCTAGGGTTCTGCTGACCCCAGCCCTTGGGGTATTTTTGCAGAATATCTGTTGTGTCTGCAGTTAGTCTTTGAAGTTTCTACTCTGTGCACAGCACACGCCTAGGTGGCAACTTGTTTTGAGAGAATCCTCGCCTCCTAGAACGTTACAGGTGATTTAGTCCAGGATCATTATTTTCCTGATCAAGAAACAGACTCAGAAGGGTGGCTGTGTGGCTTGTGGTGACAGAGCGAGTTCTCCCACATACTGGAACCTAAAAAAGTTACGTCTGAACCTAGTAATTGTACAAGACGAAAGGTAATGAAGTTCCCTAAAGCACGATTAAACTAGAAGTGCTTTGCGATGGCAGAGAAGAAAGGAAATCAATGTAAAATCCTTTGGGAAGATTTAGAAGAGAAACAGGAGGGCTGGTTTGGTCTCTAGGAATGGGTAGGATTTGAATAGTAATGGTGCATAATCAAAGGTGTAGAGGAGGGAAGGCATTGAATTGGCCAGTCTGGAGCAGTAGAAGGTATGGAAGGCTGGAGGAACTGACAGGGGCTGGCGGGAGAGAATCTTCATGAGAAGCTCATCTTTTTCTTGAGGTTGGTGAGAAGCATTTAAAGCTTCTTGCTTCTGCAGGGGCGTTTGCGGGAAGGGGAGTGCAGGGACCTGCTGTGGGGCACTGGTGGGAGCTTGTCGCTGTCCAGGGTGCTGACCTGCCCTCTGAAAGATTTTTCTCCCCAATAACGTCAGACTCAAAGGTAAAGCCGGGGAATGCTTAGAACCACCCAAAAGGATTAGAAAACAATTGTGTCCAGGACTAGGTTGCATGTGCCCTTACTGGCTGTAAACTGGTCTACAGCATCTGACTTCCCAGTCCTTGTGATGAAAGCAAAGGCGTGGGCTGGGAAACTAACAAATGCCTTCTGAAGAGGGAGAGACCATGTGTGTGCACATGTACATGCTCAAGTGACCCGGCCTGTAGCCCTGTAAGTTTCGCCTTACAGTCTTTCTGTGCATGAGAATCTTAGCACCTGGGTTCTTTCACTGTGAAAAATGCACTCCTGCTCAACATTTCAATGTCCCTAGGACCTCTCCAGCAAACTCGGAGAGAGTAACAGAAGTTCCCGGCAAACCCTACCCGTTTCATCAAAAGAAACACCTGAATGTTCAATACCAGTGCCACCCAGTGGAAATGTCCTGTACCCGTGCTGTCCAACAAGGCAGCCTCAGCCACATGTGGCTGCTGAGCATGTGACATGCAGCTGACGTGACTGGGAATGGAATTTCTCTAAATTTAATGTGATTTCAACAGCCACAGGCGACTAGTGGCTGCTGTATTGCACTGCACAGCTTTACAGTCAGAACATCGCCCCTTGCCTCTGGCCCTTCACACCTAGCCGTCTGGGATGTGGAGGAAAGTGGGCTTTAGGAGGCAGGTGAGTTTGAACTTGGCTGAAGAAAGCCCTGCCCTGAACGTGAACCGCAAGTCTGTGTGTGGCTCTGAGTTTTGCCCTGACTTCCTTCTTGGAGTGAAAACGCACCGAAGTTTTCCTCTCAAGGGCGGAGAGCAGGTTTCTTGAATTCTGGCTGGGGGACCAGGACCTGACCCAAGACATTTTGGAGCCTTGAATCGGCGAGCCATGCAGTGTGTATGGCCCGGGAAGTTTGCTCTGGGGCGAAGTGGCGCCCAGATGATGCACTGCCGTGTCGGGTGGGCATCCAGCAGAGAGAAGTTCCTGGTCGTGGGACGGCTCCCCTTCTAACCCCTGGCATCCCTATGTCCTGTGTACTTGGTGTAGTGGATGTGACTCAGGACGGGAGAATGGGTGAGTAGCAGAGGTGCCAGAGGGAAATGCTTTAAATACCAATCAATAAGCAAGTCATAGCCTCTCGGAAGCCTGGAGGAGCGCGTCCACTGTGTTGGCACATATCAGTGCCCGTGGGCCTGCCTGACCGCATCACAAACACGCCAGCTTTCCTGGGTCTCTGTCTAAGGCTTGCCCTGGGTAAGTCTGATTTCCTAAATCTGAGTGCATGCTTTTTGTAGCCATGCCTCATGGTTTTATTGTTTCCTCCTACAGAATCTCAGTGTGCTGATAGTAATCCCTTACAAACCCCTGCTTGCGAGCAGCCCTTTGTGAGCCTGGAGCTATGGCCTTGACTCCCGGAACGTGTGTGCATGTGCATACAAATAACATTTATCGAACCCCTGCTGGCGTGAGTCTCTGTACTTGGGACTGTGGACAGTGACAAAGGAGGAGCCGAGGATGCTTGCGCTCAGTCCACTGGGAGAGCAAAGGCAGGCGTGTGTGAAAAATGACACACACACACACACACACACACACACAGATGACAGAAACAAAGACGCTGTAGCCAGGATACGGAGCTGGGGGTGGGGTGCAGCGTGATGGAGAGGCCACATTATGTGTGTGTCTCTGTCTGGGCTTCTCCTGAGGATTCCCTCCTTCATGAGGCTTAGCTGGTACCAGCCACCTCCGTGCCTGCGGGGACAGTGCCGCCTTTATGGTGGGGCAGGCAGCTCGCTGCTGCACTGGGCTGTGCTGAGGCCGTACTGTACTGAGCTCTGGGAGAGGGGGAGACCTGGGGGAGGGGAGGGGGTGAGAACTGTGTGGAAGGGAAAGAAACTCCCTTTTCTCCTTATCACTTACATGGTGACGAGGCCTGGCCTGGGTGCCGAAGGGGCTTGTTGGGACTCCACCAGCTCTTGTGCATGGAGCCTGTGATGCAGGCCCAGGTGCGGCTCTGGAGGAGATGAGAGGCACCGAGTGGGAGCGTGGCTCCCACAAGTCACCTGAGCCCCCTGCTCTGCTCTCAGGGGATGGGCGCTGCCTGGCAGGGAACAGGTGGGCTGCGTCTCCCAACTTGGGCTGGAGAGGGATTTCTCTGGCTGACTCGCAGGGAGGAGCCTGGCCTTTTCCATCCTCCTGCACTTGAGTCACCTGGGTTCTTGTTGAAGTGCACATGCAGAGTCAGGAGGTCTGGATAGGGCCTGGGGTTCTGCATTTTTGACAGCCTGTCAGGTAACACCGTTACCCCTCCACGGGGGTTTTTAACCTGGTAGCATGCTAGCCCAACCTGGGGAGATTTTAAAATGTTCTGCTACTGGGCTCTGGCTGGTTATCTCAGTGGTTAGGGCGTTGGCCTGTGGACCAAAGGGTCGCGGGTTCGATTCCTGGCCAAGGGCACATACCTCGGTTGCAGGTTTCCCAGCCCCAGTCGGGGTGCCTTGGCGGGGGGAGCAACCAATCGATGTGTCTCTCTCATGTTAATGTTTCTCTCTCTCCTCCCCCCCTTCCCTTCCACTCTCTCTAGAAATCAATGGAGAAAATATCCGTGGGTGAGGATTGAAAAAAAATGTCCTGATGGTGGGACCCACTCTACCCCCATGTAATCCATCGTCTCCGAGAGTTGGGTCTGGGCACTGGGATGCTGGAAGGCTCTGCAGGGGGTCTGACATAGCCAGGCCAAGCAGCACCGGCTCCCTGGATGGTTTCCCGCCACCCTCTGATGTTCCCGCTGGCTTTCCCTTGCTTCCCCAAGAGACCGGAAGGGCCTGGAGGGCAGAGGATGCCCCCTATCACATGACTAGTGCTGACCCTCGTAGTTCTCGGTCACCATGGGGTGGTTCACTCGGCAGGTGACAGCGTGATGCCCAGGGCTCTGTCCTGTGGACGTGCCATCAGCCACGAGGGACCACAGAAGGAGGCTGGCTTGGAACAGGCCAGAGGGGCTTCCAGTGCCTGGAACCTGGTAAACTTCCAGGAGGTACGTGTTCGGTGGATGGTTATTCCAGTGTGGGTGGCAGAAAGGATGGGGAGCTGAAGACCAGAAGGATAGGGATCTAAAGAGTAAGTTATTGCCCCTTCCTTAGCCTTGGTTTTTCTCAGTTGTGCCTGGTAAAATGGAGATCATCATGCCCACCGAACGTGGGCTATTTAAATAAGAACAGAACAGAACAGGTGAAAGGGCGCTCTCAGTGCTACTGTTGTGCAAATAAGCAGCCACGTAAGAATTCACTTGAAAAGTGGCGGGGCTAAGGCCTCGCTGTCAGTCCTCTCACCCTTGTTCTAACAGACCTCCCAGGTCTGTCCCACCACGTAGCTCCGTCTACAGAACAAGGTGCTCAGGGTGCCGTTGACTGGACACCTACTGTTTGTCAGGAACTGTGCCAGATGCGTGGCTACGTCGTCCCACGGACTCATCACAGCCCTTGGGTTGGATGTTATTCTCATGACACTGAGAAAATGGGGCCTCAGAATGGGAACCAACTTGTCCAAGTGGCTCAGCTGTGAATGGCAGAGCTGGGAGCGGATCTGATTCCCAAGTCTAACCTGGCTCACTAGCCAGCAGGCAGCTCTGGGCTCCCACACGGGCTGATGGCACCTGTGTTCGAGAAGCTTCGTGGCCTGCGAGTCACTTGTTTTGAAGGGTGACAGAAGAGTCTGGGCATCACGGACACTCCAGGCTGCCATAGGAATGTCAGGGTCTGATGGCACCTCAGGTCTCAGAGTCTTGGTGATACTGCTCTGTAAGGCCTCTGTCCCCAAAGCAGAGAGGCTGGGACACCCTCCCCATAGAACAGTCACCACCTGCCCCTGCGGCCCCCCTCTGCCGATAGAGACGCTGAACCCAGCTCTTGTTCGCCTTGCCTCCGTTGGCTTACTTTTCATTTTGGTGCGAAAAGAAAATGGAAGCATGAAAGCGGATAGAGCCACAAGCCTCCCCTCGTCCAGATGAATGTCAACAGAATATTTTCCTTCTTTCCTCCCACCTGGAAGGGAACCCTCTCCTCCCATACGTTTAGCACTGAGAGGGCGGCCCAGTGTTGGTGGTCCTCCTGCCCCCTCGCCAGCCAGCGACGCTGCTGTATCGCAAGGGCACGTTCTGGACGAAGTCAGCCTGACTGACTAAGCTGGTCAGTAAAAGAGAGGGGAGGGCGGATTCGCATGGTCGACCAGTTATGGGGGTGGAGAGGTTAGGGGGAGGTTAGGGGGAGGAGGAGAGGGGGCAGGGACCCAGCTAGTCCAGGTGCCTATCTGCCTGTACCTGGAAGACTTCTTTCACTCAGGGCCTTATCAGCAATTAGCTGAGACTAACGAAGTCCACACTGAGAAAGAGAGTACGTACAGCTCAGCAGACAGGCAGCGCAAGCTGACTCCACGGGCACTACACCCAGCTCATGGGCCTTCAGGTGGGATTTCCAGTGCTCATCACGGAGACACGGCTGACTGCTCCTGTCCGGCCCACATTCGTCCTCTTGCCGGGTTCTGATTTGGCTGATTTTCTCTTATGTCTCCCAGGAAACTGCTGGGACATTGCTTTCCTGTACGGGAGCCAGGGTTGCAACATCCAGAACTTTCTTAAGCGTTGTTTATGAAACGTTCGAAGTTCAATGTGAAGTACAGAGGGTTTATCCATTGTGTGGCTTTAGTATTTTCTCTGCTGAATCCCCGTTTTCTGTTGTGGCCCTGGTCCCTCTGTCTTTCTCTTTGAGTGTCCCTGGGGTTTTCTGTTTCCGAGAGCTGTTTCCTGTCTCCAGTTCTGCATGCTCAGCAAGCTGCTCATCTGATAGGAATAAGGACTTCCAGTTCGGGCCCCATCACCCCTGGACCCGCCTGAGTGACACCAGCGAACACCCCATCTGACTGCAGAGGCCTGGGGTCTTTGTGCCTAATCTCTTCACTCCCACAGGCCCATGGCAACCCCAGCACAATCCATCCTGAGTGTTTTAGGAATCAGCATGAAGCAAGCCCACTGGGGTCCTGGGGCTTGGATGGGTTTGGCTGGTGTCCCCCTCCCCTAATCCCTGAGGTCGCTGACCTTTTTTCTTCTCCGTCTGGCTCCCTTTAGCAGCAGGGCCACTTATGGGTTGTCATGCTAAACTGACAGTTGGGAGTCTAGGGGAGGCTGAGGTTAAGGGAGATGTAGCAAGACTATGAATGTTGTGTGCTGGGCCTTGCTAGATGGTTCTGGAAGGCTGGTGCAGGAGTGGGGACAGGGCCTGGGTCAGGTGTTGGCCCCAGTCTGAGTCAGGCTGGGAAAACCCTTTCTGAACATATTGTATGGTTCCTGTGTGTTCCCGGAACCTTGAAAAATGAAGAGGGGGCTCGTAGATGGCACCATAAGAAATTGCAGCTGGGGCTTTGAGAACAAGAATGCTTTGCTCCTCAGTGGGCTGGTGGCAGCCTCGGGGGTCTACCCAGATGCTGACACGTCAGGGACAGACCAAAGCAGGCCAAGGACTACTCCCTGGTCCTGAAGGGTGTTCTGTTGGTTAGGACCATTCACGTGTCTTAGATTGTCAGCTTTCTCTCCTTCCTTCCCTCCCCGGGTCTGTTTTCTCAGCTCATGCTGTGGGGTGCATGCATTTGGTCTTGGAAGTAGAAGGTAGTGCAAAGCGAGAGCCTGCCTTCACCAGTTGTGTGATCTTTGGCAAATGACGCAAATCTTCTCTAATTTTTATCTGTAACCTTAGGGAGTCCAATAGTAAGCTTGCCTTGCATGGAGTTGCCAGAGTCCAACGAGACAATGCACATGAGCCCCTTTGCGCAGTGCCTGGCACATCGGAAATGTCCCTTGAAAGTGAGTGGTTGTGGATATACCCTTTCCTCATACCAGCTTCATGCCCTGCCTTGATCAGGTACTTGTACACCACATGACTCTGGAGAGCGATCATAAGCTATTTTGGGGCCTCACATAGGTGCTCAGTTGTGTGCTAAGTACTGTGAGAATTACAGTGGACAAGAAGCAGTTTTGTCCTCAAATACCCTGCACGCTAATTGAGGAAGCATACCAGGTATCCACGTGTGGTAAAGACAGCTGACTACACGGAGCAATGCAGGATGCATGCAGGTGTATGTCAGACCACAGAGCTCTGGGAGTTCAGGAGAAGTCTCTTTTCATCTGTGAGATCCTGGAAAGGCTTCACGCAGGAGACTGAAGTGGAACCTTGACCGATGGCTCGCTTCCTTGTTCTGAGCTCCTAACAGGCTCACTAGGAAGGGTCTCTGAAGGGAAGAGAAGGGAGTTCAGCAGAAGTGGATTTCCTAATCTCATGCTGGTGGCACCCAGAAGGGGAAAGGATGGTGGGGACGAAGGGATGACCTTTCTGAGGGTGAGGAAACCAACACAGAAGGGTCGTCAGCAAAACAGAGGGAGAAGTGAGATGCACATCTCAGACCGAGGGATGAGCGTCCTTTTCTCATAATAAGCGACTTTGGTCCCTTGTCTTGCTTCCCTGATCTAGTTGTATCCTTATCAGGCCTGGCTGGCGTGGCTCAGTGGAACCAGGAGGTCATGGTTTAACTCCCGGTCAGGCCATATGCCCTGGTTGGGGGCTCGATCATTGATGTCCTAGCCCTCTCTCCCTAGCCCTTCCTCTCTGAAATTCATAAAAGTATTTTTTTAAATAAAAAGTCATATTTATTATTTGTTTAAATAAATAAATAAATAAATATGCCCTGGCTGTTTGGCTCAATGGGCAGAGCATCGGCCTGTGGACTGAAGGGTCCCAGGTTCAATTCCAGTCAAGGGCACACACCCGGGTTGCGGGCTCAGTCCCCTACGGACATGCAGTAGGCAGGTGATCAATGATTCTCTCTCATCATTGATGTTTCTATCTCTCTCTTCTCCCTTCCTCTCTCTGAAATCAATAAAAAAATATTTTTAAAAAAATCTTTAAAAATAAAAATAAATAAATAATGGTATCTTTAGCATACTGACCACACTGAGTTAATACATGAAGCCAGTGTATCATTTCCACGGTAGAGGTGGGGACACCGAAGCACAGAGAGCTAGGTGGCCAGTTGAGGACGCAGCATGAATCAGGGTGCAGCCGAGTTGAATGTCCACCTCCTTACTCTTGGTCGTGCTCCCTGGTGTAGCTCCCTCCTGGGTGTCTGTGACTCAGGTACCAGCTGGTGTCCAGCATACATCAGCCCTGAAATCCTAGGTGGGGGATGGAGAGCAATCTACCCAATCTTCCAGTGCAAGTAGCCTTGGCGCAGAACACCATGTGACCATCACTACACCCCCCCTAACCCTGGCAGGGTGTCAAGTCCTGGTCTCAACAGCCATGGACGGGACTTGGTGGCCAGGCCTGGGAAGAGCTCATTGTCTTCCTGCATCACCGCTGGCTGTGTGGCTGCTGGCTAGCTTGCTTGTTCATTTTTTGTTTTGTGTAGGCTGCTCTGAGCCCTATATTCAGCTGCAGCTGGGCAGCTGGCACCTGCTCAACCTTTGCCCCAGTCAGCCCTAGAATTCTAGAATTCTCTGTGGTCCCGATGGAAGACTGCTGGCTGTGTATGAGAGAGGGAGAGAAGGAGGGAGGGAGGGAGAGAGAGGGAGAGAAGAAGAAGAGGAGGAGGAGGAGGAGGGGAGGGAGGAGAGGGGAGGAGAGGAAGGTATAAACTGCCTGAAGTTGTAGGAGATCTTTTTGTCAGTGGGAGTGGTTCTGGGTTGAGAGGACTCCAGACAGATGTGGCTGTCTTTTGGGAGCCCCTGTCGTCTTGCAGATGTGTGTAAATGACCGAGGTTGTCAGCCTGGCCACCAGTGAGAGGGCAGGAGGAGTGCTGTGGTCAGGTGCTCTAAGTATGAGTGGCCTGCATCTTCCCTCATCCCTGGTTATTGTCATAGCAACAGCAGCAGCAGCAGTAATAAGAGTGAGGTTAGAACAATGGCAGCTAATAGATAGGCAGAGCTCAGTATGTGCTGGGAAATGTGCCTTTTAGGAGGCACAGTCTCATTCTCCTGTCCACTTAGGATGTATTTTCAGTGGCCTTGTTTCACAGGGAAGTGAAGCATGGGGACTTGATTGCTTTTTCCTGAGGTCTCTCAGCCGGTAGCTGTGCAGTTGGGGCTTGGATGCAGACCCTTCTGATCCCAGTCTGATTCCATCAGGTTGAGCTCTTACCCTTGTGCAGAGCCTTCCTCCCAGCCACGGAGTGCGCTATAACCCAGCCTCCAGCCCGTGTGTTCCCGCTTGAGTGAGAACAGGCACCTCTCCGACCGGCTACATGGAAGCCCTTAGCGTTTCATGGGGTTCTTGGAAGTCTGAGCTTGGGAGGTGGGTGTGGCCATGTTGAGTCCCTCATTTGCACAGGAGAACTAGAAGCCTGAGGAAGGGCCTCGCTCAGAGCTATGCAGCAGCGAAAGGCACAGCCAGGCACGGACCCAGCATCCAGCTGGCGGCCAGGTTCCCTCACCCCATCTGTGTGTAGAATGCCTTTGCTGCCACGCCCTCCACCCACCTACCCAAGATGGCAGCATGAGACCGGAGGGAGGAAGGAGGGCCGGGCCTAATTCTCCTTTACCACCACTGACTGACTCGCTGTGGGCTGCCCAGGCATGAAGGGTCCCAACGGGATATTTCCCCCAAAGTCCACCAGCCTCTTTTCCTGTATGTCTCCGCCGCCATTGGTGTACTTGGGAAGTCAGGGGTTGTAGAGGCCGGGACTCCCTCCTGCCACCCTTCATCCCCTTCTACCTTTTCTCTCCAAAAAAATTCAATAAACCAGAAAATTTCAGTAGGTATGAGTGGCTCTTCCCTGGCCCAGTGTGGGATGTACCTCCATCTGCCGCTGAGGGCAGGCCACCTTCCTTGTGAGCAGGAGGCCTGGGGAGGGAGGGGTGGTGGTGGCAGTTATCAGGGTTGTCTGTCCCCTTCTTCGGTGGAAGCTCGCAAGACCCAGGGCAGAGGGACTCACTTGCATTAGTCTAAGCTCTGATAATGTGAATACAGAGGCAGGTGGAGGGCAGTGTGGGGTCCAGGGGACTCACCCCTGCCTCTGTCTTTGTTTTCCCACTGGAAACAGCGATGCTTTCCCATTTCTCAGAGGGACACACTGAGACTCAGAGGGGCTCAGAACCCCAGTGAAAGCCTGGGGTTCCCCCTCCCCCTCTCATTCCTCCTCTGCCCAGGACTTGGCACAGCCTCTTAGCAGGAGTGGCAGGGGCGTGGGTGCCATTCAGTCCCCTTTGTCACTACTTCTTTTGTTCATTTTATTAAAGTAAAACATACGGTAAAGTACACACGTCCACACTTTTCATTTCTTAAACATTGGTTTTCTGGTCATAAACATAGACGTTACAATTTTTGAAAAAAACACACACAGAACCCCCTGAGCGTTTGGTAGTAACTATGAAGATTTGATGTGTGTGCTTTCGGTTAATCTTACCTGATTGGGGAATTGGTGCTAGAAACTGGCCTTGAGGACTGAGAGGACAGGGACGGGGTCATGGAGGGTCTGCGGCCTCGTCAGGACCCTCGTCAGGATGTGTCAGTGCCGTCCGGTATGCCTGGGGCGCTGACGTTCATCTGCAGCTTAGAAACATGATCCCGTTTGCCCCAGCTGTTAAGAAGTCAGATAATCAGCGATGACACTGGCAGGCCATTACTTATTGAACGGCCTGCATTGTTCCAAATACAAAAGTCAGGTTTACAGGTTGGGACCAGAGTCCTGGAGCGCTTGGGGCCAGGCGGGTCCCAGGTAGACCAGTTGGCCTGGGTAAATGCTGTGTTACTTATTGAACGGCCTGCATTGTTCCAAATACAAAAGTCAGGTTTACAGGTTGGGACCAGAGTCCTGGAGCGCTTGGGGCCAGGCGGGTCCCAGGTAGACCAGTTGGCCTGGGTACACGTCTGAATCGGTGTCTGCTTCCAGCCTGCTTCTCAGGCCACCCTTTGGGGTGTATGAACAAGGCTTTAAGAGTGAGAGCCCGGCCGGCCATCCTGATTCAGTGGTTGAGCATTGACCTATGATCCAGGAGGTCACAGTTCGATTTCTGGTCAAGGCACACGCCTGGGTTGCAGGCTCAGTCCCCAGTATGGGGCATGCAGGAGACAGCTGATCAATGATTCTCTCTCATCATTGATGTTTCTCTCTCTCCCTCTCCTTTCCTCTCTGAAATCAATAAAAATATATTTTTATAAAAAGAGTGAGAGCCCGAAGTGAGGGGGTGGCGGCATATGTGACCCCGTTCTTGGGCTTGGCCTCAGCCATTTGTGTCTGGAGTTCCTACCTTGATCGGCTTCTGCTGGGCCTTGAATTACTTTATGTGAAATGCTCAGAAGAGTGCTTGGTGCTGAGACGCTGCAGGTGTTCGCTCATGCCATCACCATCAAGGTCAACATCATCTCCTTCTTCAGGCTGGGATAGGAACTGTCGGAGCTGCCAGGAGTATAAATCCTGACCTGCTACAATTTTATCCAAGAAACATTTACCAAGGACCTCCTATGGGCAGAGCTGTGCCTGGCTCTGTGCCGGGTAACTGGGCAGACACAACAAAGTCTGATTGGGTGGCAGCTATTTCCCACCACTTCCTGTCTGACCTCTTGACCCTGCTGTGCTCTCCAGTGGACTCTGGAACCAGCCTAGCACTGCCGGGTGCACCGTGAGAAGAGAGGACTCGGTCAGGAGACTGGATACCAGTTCTTGCTCTCCTCTGACCTACCAGGTGACCTCAGCCAAATCCTTCTCTTCTGTAGACCTACGTTTCTTCGTTAAAAAATTCACTGAGGCAGTCGATGGTTGAGCAAGACTCCTTTCCCAACCTGTGATTCTAAAACTCTGGTTTTAACCCATCATCAACACCTTTATTCCATTTTCCCTCCTTAATATGAAGCAGATGGGTGCTGTCCTAGTGTGCGGTGTACGGAGTCGGGGGAGATGGGGGGTGTTGTCTGCTGCAGACTGTTGACTGCAGGGGGTTCCCCTGACAGTTCTAACTTGCACTTCTTAGTCATCTATTGTTTACTTTATCCGTATGAATCATGTGTGGAGACAGGAACCATATGGTAGAGTTAGTGAGGAACACAACAGTAATAATAATAATTTTACAAATGACGATGATGGTTACTGGATTGTATTTATTTGACCAGAATTCTTATGTAGCAATTCAAGATGTCTCTGGTACTCAAGAAAAGTGACAGCTCTAGCCAAGTGGAGTAAACACTATCCACATCTGATAGAGAAGCGCATGTACATCCATCCGAAAGCTTCCCTCTTTTAGAAACAGAATTTGAAATCCACAAAGCACCAAAGATACAAATTTCCCACTTGAGGTTGTGAGCGTAGCTTTTGACTCTTTTTATACGTCACCATGTGATGTGTTATAATGTGATGTGATCCTCAAGCCCTACATGATATATGACATCTAAAAATGTGTTCATAAATCACACCTTCTTTATCTCATTAATCTGAACTAAATTGGAGGACAGTGTGTACCACTTGCTATACGGAGGGAGTTGAATTTATGCACGTAATAACCACTATTAAGGATTGTATTATTGCCCTGGCCGGGGGGCTCAGTTAGTTGGAGCATCAGCCCATTCACCAAAAAGTTGAGGGTTTGATTCCCAGTCAGGGCATATACCCAGGTTGCAAGTTCCATCCGCAGTCAGGGGATAGATGGGAAGCAACTGGCCGATGTTTCTTTCTCATGTAGATGTTCCCCTCTCGCCCTCTTTTCTCCTCTCCCTCTCTCTCTACTTTCCTCCCTCTAAAAAAAAGCCAATAAAAACATTTTTTAAAAAAGTAACTTAAAAAAATCATTGGATTGTAGGGTTGGAAGGGACTTTAGACATCACCGGATTCTACTAGAGCTGCTGCCCCCAATAGAAAGTGGAGTGACAAGTCTTGTGAGGAGTGAGTTCCGGGTCTCAGGTGGCCATGCAGAGGCCAGCTGACCACAGGCCTGGAATGAGGGCTCCTCCGCTGGCCTCCACAGCTGGATCCTGGCAGTGGGGCTCAGAAACAAGGGCAGCCAAATCCATAGTACTCTCTCCCCTCCTTCTCCAGCAGCTAAAAATTGTCTTTGCTAAGGGTCATTCTGTGGATGGATGAGCATAGGGCCTGGGCTGGGGACTCCGGGTAGCCCTGCTGTGGCACCTGGGGCTCTGACTCCTGGGCATGCCTCACCGGGGTGAGCTGGCTGCTAAGTCTTCGGTGGCTTTTGAATTTCAGTTCCATGTTTCGGGGGAGGAAGCAGCAGCCTTTGAAAGGGGTGCTGATGACCTGGAGTTAGAGCAAAGGCCCTTGGACTTGGACTTGGACTTAGGACACACCTGAGGCCTCACCTAGCCCCAAACATCTGTCTGCATGCCACTTCCCCCTCCCCTGGCTTGCTGCTTTTCTGACCACATTAACAGATGGGAGCTGTGCCACGGAGAGCATAAGCCCCAGATAATCTGCATTTGGTTTAGGAATGATCTACTGCGTGCCCCTTTCACACTGATTATCCTTCCTAGTTTTTCTTCTGTTGAGGCTGAAAACAAATGCTTTAACATACTTGGAGTCCATATTAGAAACGAGTGGCCTAGAGCGTGTTCCTGCTCAGAAATAAGCTGTCCTGCAGATAACAGAGACTGCTTTTAGTCGCCCGTAATCACATTAGCTGGTATTTTTACATGTTAATCCTTTTCAATTTTGGTTATTTGTGCGTGCGTGCGTGCATGCATGTGTGTGTGTCCCGTATACCCCATTTAGACCTGACTGGCCTCCTAGAGCCTTCTTTCTGCATCTCTCTATATCGGGTTCAGTAACTGGCTCCCATACTATTTTGGGGTGCAGTTCAAGTGAAGCCAGCTAAAGCAGAGGTTTATAACCCTGAGCCAGTCCTTTGTGTCCTGGCCCTGCCTGGCTGCGAGAGTCCCTGGCTGTGTATGTGTGTGTCCTGAACACAGTTTCTCACATGGCCTGTACCTCCTGGCATCGTGGGGAACCCCTGCCAGCCCCTCCACATCTCACTGACAGCTTGGGGAAATCTATGATGCTCTAGCCGTGCCCACTCAGAGAGTGAGAAGGAAGTCCCTGGTGAGGGGGGTGAATGAGTTTCTCAGCAGCATCTCAGGACACACCCGCCAGCTACTCCTGGATAGATGCTGGTGGGGGGAACCCACCCTCAGGAGGGGAAGGGAGACAGAGAGATGCTGCAGGGCAGTGGGTGCCTTCCTGACTGGCTCTTGCCCACACTTAGCCATGAGCAGACTCTTGCAGTTAGATTGCTCGCTGACCTCCTTAGCTTGCCATTCCCCATTCCCAGCCCCAGCCTTCCTGTTTGTTCCTGGGCAGTGGGCTCATCCAGGGGGTCTGTGAGTGGGGGTTTTGTATAGGTAACTTCACCTATTTCCATTTTCCCCACCCCAAGCCCCTTCATTGTATGGCCAACACCTCACCCAGTAGGTGAGTGACTCTCATGGAGAAGGCACTGGCTGAGCACCTGGGAGCTTGGCTTGAGAGAGAGAGTTGGGTTGGGCTGCCTCCCCCACCCTTCCGACCTGTGAAATCCTCCTCTAAGCTGACCTAATTACCTGAGCGAGGGCGCTATAGGCTATTGATCCCCAGCAGATGCTGTGTTTGGAGGAGGAGGGGATCCTTGGAGAGGGTGGGTGTGCCACTCTGGGATTAACACTTCGGTTGCTTTGCTGTCCAGTGGGAGTGGACTCCCTTGGAGTTCTTCTGGGCTGGTTGCCCTGCCTGAGGCATCAAGGAACCTCAAGGAGTCACAGTCCCAGCTTAGCACAGGTCTGCCTCACCTGGCATTTCTGTTCCCCTCTCTCTTGGTGGGATCGTGAGGAGAGGATGTATTTAGCCGGAAGCCCTAATCTTTGCTGCCCAGGTCCCCTCCCAACCCTGGCCAGGCAGGAGCTGCTTGGTCCCCTGGGGAGTCCCTGGTGAGAAGCAGTTTTCACTGAACCCTACCTGGCCTCACGGGGCTGACAGCCACGCTTCCAGACCTGCCACTCGCAGGGAGCTGCATCCTGGAGGGCGGCGGGCCAGGCCCGTTGATGCAGCTCAGCAGCAGGGATCCAGATGTGCTTTATTTTTTTTTAAATTTTATTTATTAAGTTGATTGGGTGACATTGGTCAACATGAGCACATAGGTTTCAGGTATGGGTCTCCATGTTGCAGGATCTGTATGCTGTACCGTGTACCCTCTCCACCCAAAGTCAGATCTTCTCCTGTCACCTTATATTCGGCCCCCTTGACTCCCCACCCTCTTCCCTCCGGCAACCACCATGCTGCTGCTTGTGTTCATAAGTTTCAGTTTTATACCCCACATATGAGTGAGATCATGTGGTTCTTAGCTGTTTCTGTCTGACTTATTTCACTTAGCATAATGTTCTCAGGGTCCACGCATGTTGTTGCAACTGGTTCTATTTCATCCTTTCTTATGGCTGAGTAGCGTTTCATTGTGTATATGTACCATATCTTTCTCCACTCCTCTATTGCAGGACACTTTGGTTGTTTCCATGTCTTGGTTACAGTGAGTAATGCTGCAGTGAACATAAGGGTGCATATGTCTTTGCGCATACATGATTTTGAGGGTTTCGGGTATATACCCAGGAGAGGAATTGCTGGGTCGTATGGTAGCTCTATTCTCAATTTTTCGAGGAATCACCAGACTGCTTTCCATAGTGGTTGTACCGTCTACATTCCCACCAGCAGTGAATGAGGGTTCCCTTTTCTCCACAGCCTCTCCACCACTTGTTAGTGCTTGTCTTGTTGATAATGGCCACTCTCCCAGGTGTGAGGTGGTATCATTGTAGTTTTGATTTGCATTTCCCTGATTGCCAGTGAGCTTGAACATTGTTTCATGGGAGATGCGCTTTAGACACAGGGAGATGACCCTCCACAAGCCAAGGAGAGAGGCCACAGAAGAAACCAACCCAGACAGCACCTTGACCTTGACCCTGGCCTTCCAGCCTCAAGAGCTTCTGTTGTTTAGGTCCCCAGTCCATGGTATTTGTTATGGCAGCTCTAGAAAACTAATCGACCACCTGTGTCGGCTCCCTGAAAGCCAGCTGTGGTTTTGGGGTGCCCAAGCAGCCTGAAGACATCATGAGGGCCTCCGCTCAGGGTGACCACACAGTCAGCCAGCTTCTCAAGGTCCAGCGCCCAACCTGAGAGAACCAAAGCTGAGGAAGGCAGAACCAGCCAGCGCGAGACGTCGGGGGACCAGCGCTGGAAGCAGCAGAGGCGCCTGGCCCGAGGTGGGTGGGCTCAGGGACCGATCTGGAATAGAGGCAGCCCCACTGTACTGGGTCCAGTGTGTAGAACTGTGAGCGGTGATCTTCCAGTCAGAACACAAGCCCTAGGGAGGATGCGGAGACGGGCCCGTTCCCTGGCAACCGCTAATCTGCTTCCCCTCCGTGTGGATTTACCTGTTCTGGTAATTTTACATGAAAAAAACCACATGGCAGGTGGCCTTTTGTGCCTGGCCTCTTTCACCCGGGCTTCGCTAGTCCGTGTTGCAGATAGATGTACAAGACTTCACTCCTTCGTGGATTTCCCCCTGTACGTGTCTGTGTCTCTCTTTATAAGGACACCAGTCGTATTGGATTTGGGCCCACGCTAAGGACCTCATTTTACCTTAATTACCTCTTTAAAGGGACAACATTCAATCCACATCCAGGCTATTCCGAGGCAGGAGGTACTGGGGGTTAGGGCTTCAGTATGTGAGTTGTGCGGGATTCAGTTCAGCCCGTAGCAGGTGGACAGAGCAGCAAGGATGCCCGACAGTGAGGGAGACAGAGGCCCTGGGAGGGGGGAGGGGGAGGGGACTTGAGATTCTTCTGGGCTCCTGTCTGGTTTCAGAGTGACTCTCGGGTAAATACGGAACATGTGGGGGAAGGGAGAGTGATGGTGGCAACAAGGAGGGCACTGGGGGTTTTGGGGAGGCGGGAAGCAGTGTCCATGATCAATAATTTATTCCTGGATACCAGGCAGGAGGGCGTTGTCATGGCAACAGGCCAGCTCTGAGTGGTTGGCCTGACAGTCGCCTCTCAGAGCTGCTGCTCCTCACTCACTCCTCTCTCCCTCCCTCCCTTGCCCCCTCATTTTTCTTGTGTGTCTGGGGAGCCTTTTTGTGGAGTGGAACCTGCCTGCCTGCTTTCAGTGTGGGGCTCACAACAGCTGTAGCAGCCCCAGCCCTGCGTGAGCCCAGGAAGATGACCAGGTCATAGCCTGACCTGAATTTTGTTGGGAAGACCCTCTGGAGTCATCTCTCTGGCTTCCCAGCTGCCAGGCCTCCGGCCTAGGTGCCTGGGCTCAGGTGCTGCTGTTCCTCACAGCCCATCTCGCGACCTCTTCTCAGATGCATGGTCTTCTGACCACACTCGCAGTCAGGTGCCTTTGTCCCGGGAGAGGCCGCCCCCTGCCTCAGTCCCCCGGTGAGTCATCTCGGCACTGCCCATCCCTGGCACTGCCCGTCATAGGCTACAACATTCCCTCCCCCTGCCTTTCAGGACAGGAAAATGCCGGGGGTGTGCAGCTAGCAGAACGCTTGTGAGCCCCAGCATGCCGTAGGCTCATGGGGCGGTAAGCATTTGTGCTGTGGAGCGCAGTAAACGGAAGGCAGGTCTGCACAGGGCCCCGGAAGCACCCTCACGCCACGCAGGCTCCCACCTGGATCTCAGTCTTTCCCAGAGGCTGGGTCTTGGTCCGACAGCTGCACTGAGTTTCACCCATTGAGATCGTTGAATTTTTCAAGTTATTTTTTTCACACACATTACAATTCACTACTCCCCTGGCTCACTGGCTGTCACAACGAATAAGGGACCTGGGTCTCTCATAACCATTTAAGACTTAATGTTATTAGCCTTGTAATTGCTGCTAAGGGTCTTGTCTGTTCTCTGAATTTGTAAACCCTCATGCACAAAGATTAAGACAACATATCCCCAAGCTGGAGGCTGCCCAGCGGGTGGGGGGGGGGGTTGGCGACCAGCCTCAGCGGCCTGGCTGGTGTGAGTTTCCTGATGGAGCTGGAGCTGGGTGTGCAGATGGGCCCCGGAGCAGCTGTGAGCCCCATGGGGATGAGCAGGAAGGGAGGGGTGTCCTGCAGAGGAGCGTGGCCCGGGCTGCCCTCATGACAAGCAGCTGCTGGTGAAAGAGCCTCGTCTCCAGAGCAGGGACAGCTCCGGCCCTGCCCCCTCCTCAGCCCACAGCTCGGGCCCTGATGGCCGGGAGGGAAAGCAGGGATGCCCCCACGCTGCAGGCAGAGTTAGAGTCGACAGGAAACCCAACTGCATCAGCAATGTCCGCCTCTGGGTTTATCTCCAGCAGTGTCCCCCCTTCTTCCCACAGGGGACACTTCTCCACACGCGGCTCTGTTGAGTCCTCATTGAAAAGTGTTTACTGTGAGTTTGATAGTTGTGCTGTGGGGAGGGCCAGGCACACGGCTGGTTGGTCCCGGGTGCGGGCCAGTGTCTGCGCACCACCCTTACGTCCACCTGTGAGGGTCCCAGCGCTGCCGCCTGGGAGTGCTGCCCGCCAGGGCCGCACCCGCACCGCTGCCCTCCACATGCCACGTTCCTACCAGACGTTAGAACGGGATTCTGCCCCCCCCCCTTTTTGTAGTAAAATACACAAATGACAAATTTACCATTTTAACAATTTTAAAGTGTGCATTTCAGTGGCATTTAGTACATTCATGGTGTTGTGCACCATCATCACTGTCTAGTTCCAGAATGTTTTCATCATCACACAAGGTAGCCCCCTACCACCTGAGCAGTCGCTCCCCGTCCCCCTCCCCCAGCTCCTAGCAACCACCACGCTGCTCTTGTCTCTGCCGCCTGGCCTAGCCACGTCCTTCAAGGAAATGGAATCACGCCGAGTGTGGCCTTTTGTGTCGGCTTCTTTCAATTACCATAATGCTTTCAGGGTCTGTCCACACGGTAACCGGTGTCATACTTTACTCCTTTTGGTGCCTCCATAATATTCCACGGCCTGCAGTCCACATTTCCTTTAGCCATTCATCTATCAACAGGTGTTCGAGTTGTTCCTTGTGAATAGTGCTGTTACAGACATTTGTGTACAGGTGTTTGTTCAAATACCTGTCTTCAGTTCTTTTGGGTTTTTACTTAATGACCATTCTTTGACTTTGACACTGAACAGTACCCCCGACTACACCACTCGCCATCTTTCCTGTTCTTGACTCTATCTCTCTTTCTTTTCTTTTTTTAAAAATATTTTTTATTGATTTTTTTTTTTTTACAGAGAGGAAGGGAGAGGGATAGAGAGTTAGAAACATCAATGAGAGAGAAACATCGATCAGCCGCCTCCTGTACACTCTCCACTGGGGATGTGCCCACAACCAAGGCACATGCCCTTGACCGGAATCGAACCCGGGACCCTTGAGTCTGCAGGCCGACGCTCTATCCACTCAGCTTGGTTCTATCTTTCAGTTTGAGAAAAGAAAAGAGAGGTGGGCCACCACGGCCCCATCAAAAGAATATGCTCTAGGCTTTGAGAGCATTCCAAAGGGGAGCTTCAGGAATGTTCTGAGCACAGGCCCTGAGTTGCTGGAGTAGCACCCAGCCCCCCGAGGGGATTTCTTTGAAGAGACAGCACTCATTCCATGTGTAAATTCTGGTGTGTTCATTTAAAAGATCCGAGGGAAGGCTTTGACGCCTACAATAAGAAGACGATGTGAATGCTTACTGAATTATGTGCACCTCCAGGAAACCGAAGAGAGATACGCATTTTAGGAGTTTTAGGGAAATGAAGTCCAAAATACAACCTGGGCATGTGTTGGGATGATTAAGACAAAATAGTATTGCCCAACTGCTGGGTGGGGGGGGGGGGGGGGGGGGGGGGGGGGGGGGGGGGGGGGGGATAGGGAGGAGCCCAAAGCTTAGAGCAAGCTCCCCGTTTCCTCACGGGTTAGTGGGGCAGCTAGTCACCCAGCCATGAAGCTGGCCGGAGAAGGGACCATAGACAGACTTTGCATTTGGAATGTTCTCCATTTTGGGAGGAGGGGCAGTGTGAGGAGAAGGAAGGGTGGTGAGAAGTACAGGTGAACTGGCACCTTCGTGGGTTGGCTTAAACATTTAAAAATAGCATGTCTCTTGCTATAGCCTGGACAGGGCTGTCCTTCCAAGGTTGTCTTTAGCCAGCGTTGGAAGTCTGGCAGAGGAGTTTTGGGCAAAGCCGCCCGACCAATGAGCTGGGTCTGTTTGACCTGCTGGGTGGTGGTGTTTTGCCTCCTTGTTCAAAAAGCTGAAGTCAGCAGCGAAGGGTCAGAGAAGTGCAGTCGGTTTCTTGCGAGGTTTCGGAAACTGGTTGAAGGCTGGTGGCATTGTCCCCATTTTACAAGAGGCCCGGGGAGTGGATGACAAGGTCAGCAGAATCTCAGAGCCAAGAATAGATTCCTCCACCACCCCATCATCCAGTAACTCGCTCCTCCTCAGGGAAATGCCGCCTCTGAAAACGGTTTCCTGTCTTTGTCTCCTTTGGCCCGGCAATCATTTATTTGGGGTCAGGTCTTGGTGGGTTTGACAGCAAAGCAGAGAAGGATACTGCCGTGATTTAAGCATTTTTATGTTGCAGTGAATCTAATATATCATAAAAATGCCATTTTAACAATTTCACGTATAGAGTTCAGTGGCGTTTAGTATATTCATAGTGTTGTGCAACCCTCATTATCGTATCTCCAAACCTTTTCATCATCCCACGTCTCAACTGTGACCTTAAGTGGCAACTGCTCATTCTCTGTTTCCTCTAACCTCTGATAAGCTCTGTTCTACTTTGTCTATGAATTCTATTCTAGATCGTTCATACTAAATGGAATCGTACAGTATTTGTTTCTGGATTATTTCAGTTAGCATAATGTTTTCGAGGTTCATTGCTGTGGCAAGTATCAGAACACCTTCCTTGTTTATGGCTGAATAATATTCCATTGCGTGGATGGACCACATTTCATTTTTCCATTCATCCAGTGATGGACACCTGGGTTGTTTCTGCCTTTTCGCTGCTGTGGAAAATGCTTCGGTGCACACTGGTGTGTAAGTGTCTGAATCCCTGTGTTCGGTTATTTGGTGTAGGACTTGCTGGATCTTATGAAAGTTTTATGTTTGACTTTTGAGGAACTGCAAATTGTTTTCCATAGTGGCTTTACCCCTTTACATCCCCATCAGCCATGTAGGAGTGTGCCAACATGTCAACATCCTCTCCAATGCTGTTATTTTCCATTTTACTGATTGTAACTATCCTAGCAGGTATGAAGCGACATCTATGGTTTAATTTGCATTTTCCTAATGGCGAGTGATATTGAGGATCTTTTCTTTGCTGTTTGTCATTTGTATGTCTTTTTTGGAGAAATGTCTGTCAAATCCTTTGCCCATTTTAAATTGGGTTGCTTATCTTTTGTTGTTGTTGAGTTTTAGGAGTTCTTTTTTTTATATATTCTGTGTAGTGAACCCTACCCAGATGTGTGATTTGCAAATATTTTTCCCCATTCTACAGGCTGTCTTTTCCCTTAATTCAGTGGTTCTCAACCTTCTGGCCCTTTAAATACAGTTCCTCATGTTGTGACCCAACCATAAAATTATTTTCGTTGCTACTTCATAACTGTGATATTGCTACTGTTATGAATTGTAATGTAAATATCTGATGTGCAGGATGGTCTTAGGCGACCCCTGGGAAAGGGTCATTCGACTGCCAAAGGGGTCGAGACCCACAGGTTGAGAACCGCTGCCTTAATTGCTAATGCCCTTTGATACACAGAAGTTTTACATTTTAATGAAGTCCAATTTATCTGTTTTTTTCCTTTGTTGCTTGTGCTTTTGCTGTCACATCTAAGAATCTATTACCAAACACAAGGCCATGAAGAATTACCTCTGGTTTTCTTCTAAAAGTCTTATCTTTAGGTTGTTGATTGATCCATTTTGAGTTCATTGCTGTATGTGGTGTGAGGTAGGAGCCAACTTCACTGCTTTGCATGTGTAAATCCAGCTATCCCAGCTTCGGTTTTGAAGAAACTATTCTTACCTTATCGAGTGGACTTGGCACTCTTGTCAAAAATCGATTGGCCATTGGGATGTGGGTTAATTTCTGGGTTCTCAATTTATCCCATTGATCTCACCTGTTCTTGTGCCGGCACCACGGCCATTGGGCTACTCTAGTTTATAGGAGGCTTTGAAATGGGGAAATATGAGTCTCTGGTTTGTTCTTTTTCAAGAATTCTTTGGCTACTCAGAGTCTCACCCAGACTCAGGCCAGGCTGCTCAGGGGCCCACACATCCTCCTCCCAGACTCACTTCTGAGTGACGTGCTTCTGGACGGTCGCTCGCAGCCTGGGTGACCTAGGGTCTCTGTGCTGGGCGGGCCTCGAAGGTGCCCGCCTCCCGCCCAGTGCTGGGATTTCAACAGCTCCTCTGACCGGTTGGTTCACCAGCTTCTGTTTAAACACTCCAGGCAGAACTCTTTACTGCAGCAAATTTCCTGTTGTGCTAGAATTCCCTTTCCATTCTAGAAAGTGAGGATTATGCACACAGAGACAAGGCTGGACCCTTCGCCACAGCCGTTCACAAACACAGTTTGAGGGCCTCAGGCTCGCCCAGCCCCACCCTGAGCCCTTGATTCCTGTGGGTAGTCCCTGGCCACATGGCAAAGCCCACAGTCCTCCAGGTCAGTATTGCTGATCTGCTCTGATGTGGAAGAGTAGGTGGGCTGAGCGTGGCATACCCATCCTCTTAGGAAGGGGCTGTGGGTGGAGGGGAGTGGCCCCGTGGGGGTGGGTGAGAAGCACCCCTTGGCTGCCTGCTAGGACACCATGGAGCTCCCCCAGGCACGCAGCTGTTGCCCCAGCCCTTCTGTGCTGGTGTGGGCTGCCCTCTGCAAATGTGACCCACTTTCCAGCCACCCAAAGCCCTGGCAGTGCTCTGCCCCACTGCACTCTTCCTCTCGGGCTGCCCACCCGCCCCACCCTGAGAGCCACTGGGCAGTCTCCGTGGGTTGAGAAAGGGGGCCGCTACCTGCAGTGGCTCTGAGGGGAGGGGGCAGCATGGCTGCTCTGTGAGAAGAGCCAGGGAACCATCCCGAAGCAATGGATAGTGGGGGCAGCGCTGTGGGGGGCAGCTACCACTGGGCACCCCCCACTATGGATACTTGCCTGATTTTCTCAGAATCTTAGTTCCTTGTAATTCTCTTCAACATAGGATAAATTCGGTCTCTCCATCAACCCCTCTATGCCCTGTGGATATGGAAAAGGGGCTGCCTCTGTGCTCTGCCTGCCGTGCACCCCTCCATTTCAGCTGTGAGCCTTTGGGCCAGCACCTTCCACCCTGGCTGTGCCTTTCTCCTTCCCACGCTCTCACAAGCTGCACTAGCCCTGTGCTCGTTAGAGGCCAGAGAAATGGCGGAGGAGTCCCTGGGAAGGGCTGGGCGAGGGCCAGGTGAGGGGCTGAAGGGCCCCCTGTGCTCGCTCGGTGCTGGGAGTTACATTCTGCTCTGGGCACCATACGTTACAAATACTTTTTCTTATCAGCACAAGCAATTTATGTTCTTTGCGGAAAATTTAGAAAATGAAAATAAGTCCAAGGGAAAGAAGGCAGATTATCCATAATTTCACTACCCAGGAGAACCATTGTTGTCCTATTTTTGTAACCTTTTTTTTACTTAATAATTTTTCATATTGCTAATATTCTTTTTTTTTTATTTTTTATTTTTTATTTTATTTTATTTTATGTTTTATTTCAGAGAGCAATGGAGAGGGAGAGAGATAGAAACATCAATGATGAGAGAGAATCACTGATAGGCTGCCTCCTGCATGCCCCCCTACTGGGGATGTGCCCACAACCCAGGCATGTGCCCCTGACCGGAATCAAACCCGGGACCTTTCAGTCCACAGGCCGACGCTCTATCCACTGAGCCAAACCGGCCAGGGCTAATATTCTTTTTTGTGTGTGTGATGTATTTTATTGATTTTTTACGGAGAGGAGAGGAGAGGAATAGAGAGGTAGAAACATCAATGAGAGAGAAACATCGATCAGCTGCCTCCTGCACACCCCCCACTGAGGATGTGCCCGCAACCAAGGTACATGCCCTTGACCGGAATCGAACCTGGGATCCTTCAGTCCGTAGGCCGACGCTCTATCCACTGAGCCAGACCGGTCAGGGCTGTGCAGACTTTTCAATGTATTTCCGACTTCAGAAGGATGTCATCAAAACACGCACTCAGCAGAGGACTGAGTGGGAGCCTGTCCCACTGAAGCCTGACCCTCACGGGGGAGACGGGACAGTGCAGTGAACAGAAGCAGTTTCATGAGGAGCAGCTCAGGGGACCGAGTTACTTACCCTGAAGAAGACTTAGAGTCTGGCGGGGTGAGGGCCATCGTCGTGGCTGTACTCAAACATGTGAAGGCTGTCGAGTGGAAGAGTCCCAAGGCCCTAGAGCGGAGGTGGCCAGTGGGCTGAATTTGAACTTGTGGAGAGCTGTTGCCTGTTCGGGGCCAGCACGCAGCCTTGGACGGGCAGGGTGGGTGTTGGGTAAACGCTCCGTGGCCCGCTGCCACCGCTGGCTTGGGTTTGTGTACGGCGTGCATATGGGGGAGGGCTGGTACCACCCATGCCGCGCTGCTGCTCCCCCACAAAACATTACGTCTCTGAACCTGAACTGTAGGATCTGCTCCCCATTCCACCCCCTGCCTCGAGGAGCCTGGCCCGGCCTGGTACCTCTCTCCGTCTATTCCCTGGGCGCCCGAGCAGCACAGCCTGGCTTGTGTCATGGGCCATACAACTCCTCCATTATGCATGAGGGGGACCCAGCGGTGAGCGAGTGAGCAAGCCCCAGTGGGGTGGTTATTAATAAACAAGTGTATTGTGTGGAGTTCCATTCATGGCCCTCTCAGAGAACGTGGTGGGCTTGAGATAATAAAGCCCTGTGTGTGCCACGGAGGGCTGGGGAGGTGGCGGGCGGGCGTGGCAAGGCGCTGGGAGACCAGGGACTATTTCGATTCCGCGTCGGGCAGGGTTGCTGTGTTTGCTCGGAGGCCAGCATCCAAGGGGTCTGGCTCAGGCCTGCATCTGTCTACTGCACGGCCTGGGGTCTCGGGAATGCCTCGCCCTCCATCCCCACTTGTCCCCATGGAGGGAGCCTGAGAAGACGCTCCATGAGCTGGACCACGGCTCCATCAGGAGGGAGGTAGGATGGTCGACTCTGTCCTGTTGCTTGGCCTTCTGTCCCCACCCCGACCCCCCTTCCAGGTGAACTCTCTGCGCTGACTTTCCGCGGCTCCCAAGTGGCGTGAGTTAGGCTGCGGGTTCTAATGCTGCTGGAGTTGCGTGCAAGGTCTGCAAGACGCTTCCTAGCGATTGTAGTGAATGAGCTGATATGTAAGAGAAGGGAGCCCAGGCCCACGGCTCGCAAGCCCGGGTGTGGGTGGGCAGGGGGGCTCCGGTCCGAGGCCTGAAGGTGTCTGGGAAAGTGAGATGCCGAGGAGCATTCTGGCAGAGGGAGAGTTCAAGGCCGTGCGTCTCATTGCCGAGGACACATGAACTCTGAGCCTCGTCCTTTCTCTCCTGCAGCCCTTTGCTGTGGTCTCCACCATCCCACACCGGCCCTCTCTCTCCAGCCCGGCCGGGCCCCTCAGTCTGTGTATCTCAGGTCTCGGCATTTAGAGCTCCCGGCTGGGAAGAAGTGAGAATAGGTCCTTTTGCTCTCGGCTGGCTTCTAGGGGTGAAGAGCAGGTCCGGAATCCAGGGAGCCAGTTGTCTGTCACTTAGCGCTGAGCCAGAGCAGGGAGAAAGCCAGGGTCAAGGTTGCCCGGCTCCGTCAGGAGCTGGCGCTACCCGCTTTGACCTTTGCAAGTGGCTCTGGCCCAGAGCTACCCTGAGTCAGGAAACCCTCTCGGCCCAAGGCAGCTCTGTCTAAGATGTGCGCTGACTTGGCTGTGAGTTGGGAGGGAAAAGGAGGGGTTGGGACAGTCTGTCCTGCCCTCCTGGGGGGTGCAGGGCTTCCTGTGGCAGGGCTTGGACCCAGTGACTTTCAGTTTTGGGTTGGATTGAAGATTTCGTTACCTTACTTCACCCAGGACGGCATGGGGCTGCCTTAGCGCCAGAATGGGCCGATTCTAGGTTATTGGAGGAACACTGCATCCCTTGGCTGGAACCAGAGGAGGACAGCCGCCGCAAAGGCAGGCCAGAACCGCCCACCCTCACCCCGGACAGAGTGCCAGGGACTCCGGGCTGCGCAGGCTGCCCCTGCACCCCTGTGCCCGGAGCAAACAGGGCAGCTTCCTTGGCAAGCACCCCGGTACTGCCCGCCTGGCCTGGCCTTGGCTGTGGGCTGAGGAGGAGGCTCTGCCAGCAGTGTAGCCCCCCTTGGGACCTCCGCTCCTGCTGACACTGTGGACACCCCCACCCACAGCCCCATGCCCTCAGTCTGAAGAGGCAATGACTGTTCGAAGCAGCTGCATACTCCTCAGAGCACTGTGTCTGCGATGACCTGCTGGGCCGGATGCTCTTCCATGTACTTAGAGAGGGTGTGGGAGCTGCTGCAAGAGCTGGAGGTGGCAGTGGGGGTACGTGTGGTGAACCCACCCGACTGAGCCCTGGAAGAACCTGGCCTGGAAGAACCTGGCCTGGCCAGCATCCTGCCCCAAGCCTTTCAGGGATCCTACGGGCTACGTTTTCTGGGTGTCCGTTGCTGTAAGAGGCGGCGTGTGGGCACTCCCCTCTCTGAGGCTGTTCTCTCGTGGTGTCCCAGGGGGAAGGCGGCCCTCCCCAGTGATGGGAGCACCACCAACAGCTGTAACAGTGGCGGCTGTTCCCTCGGAGGTTCCTCTGGGATAGGCACTAGTTCTGAGCACTTGACGCTGGTCCTCTCAGGTAACCTTCCCAACAACCTGTGCTGTCCCCCTTCCTGAATCCATAAAACTGAGCCCAGGGAAGTTACCCTGCATAGTCAGACTCAGCCAGGTTCCACCCGGCCCTAGGGCGTGGTCTCCTGGAGCCCCTCCCCCCTTTTATTAATATAATTTTATTGATTTTAGAGAGGAAGGGAAAGAGAGAGAGAGAGAGAGAGAGACAGAGAGAGACAGAGAGAGATATCAATGATGAGCGAGACACATTGATTGGCTGCCTCCTGCATGTGCCCCAACCTGGAGATCAAGACCTCAACCGAAGTACATGCCCTTGACTGGAATCGAACCCAGGACCCTTTAGTCCACAGGCTAAACTATCCACTGAGCCAAACTGGCTAGTTTGGCTAGAGCCCTCCTGGAGCCCTTATGTCATGTGGCCTCCTAGTTAAAGGCAGCAAGGCTCGTAGTTCTGATGGGCAGAGGGCTGAGGACCATGCAAGGAGAGACATCGGTAGTGAGAGGGGCCTTCTTCCTCGGAGACCTTTAAGAAGCGTCCAGCCTTCCTGCTGGTCTCCACGTGGATGACCACTCGAGGGATTTCCTCTCAGTGGCCTGTCCACGGGAGATGCTGGGCCAGCGGCGGCAGCACAGGGATTACCCACCAGCAGCTCGTAGGCCCACCAGCTGCTGACATTTGGGGTGGGAAAAGGCCGGGGAGGCTGGAGAATCCCCAGGGTGGGACAGGGAGCCAGAGGGAACCACCGGGGAGCTCCGGGCAGCCTGGGATTTCATGGAGTTTTGTTTCCTTCCTCCGGTCAGATATGCCTCCTTCACCCAGAAAGAAGCCCTCAGCCTCGGGGAGGAATGCGCTGGGGCTGTATGTGTGGCATGTGTGTGTGCTGGTGCGACTCGCTGCAGGGACGGGTGGGGCGGCTGGAGCGGGTGGTGGAGTGAGTGCCAGACGCGTGGGTGTGGAGCCCGGCTGCCTGGGTCCAGCCCCAGTTCCACCCCGAGCCATGACTCGATTTCCTCGTCTGTCGAGTGTGATATTAATAGCGCTGCCTCTTGGACTTTTGGAAGATAAATAAACTCATCCACGAAGTCATTTAGCACAGGAGGAAAAGAGGAAGATTCCCATATCCAGGGCCATTTTGGTCTCTCTGCCACCAACTCACCTCCCCCAACCACCCCCCCCACACCCCCCCCCCCCCCCCCCCCCCCCCCCCCCCCCCCCCCCCCCCCCCCCCCCCCCCACCCCCCCCCCCCCCCCCCCCGCATCCTACCCTGTCTTGTACTGGGCCCAGGCCTGCACGCACCCAGTGGCAGTAGTTCACTGCTGCTCATCTGGGGTCCGGTTGTACCCTCAGTAGTCCCCTGGCTGCTTCTGCTGCCACCCCCATTTGCCACCACAGGAGCCAGTGCAGGGGAGATGCTCAGGATGCAGGTCTCTGTTCCCTGGCTGCCCTCCGCCCCATTTATTTCTGGCCCCTGGAGGTGAGAGTCCTCTGCCAGCTTATGCCTCATTTCTGACTTCATGGGACACGGCTCAGCTGGTGTCCAGCTTTTTGGGGACCTGAGGATCGAATCATGGCTGATTCCACCCCTCTTCTGCCCCGTGACGGCCTCCCCAGGGCCCTGTCTCCAGTTCTTGCCTTTCTAACCCTCCATCCTGCGTCCGCCTCTCTCTCCTCACCTTCAGCTCCTCCTCTTGAGTACTCCTGCCCAGAGCTTCCTGCCGGCGCCCTTCTCCCCTTCCCACCGCGGCCTTGTCCCAGTCTGCGCACCGTCCAGTTCATCATCTCAGGAATTAGGGACACTTCATGGCGAAGGCAAACGTCTGTTGACATTTAGAAAGACTTGGAGGCCCATGTTCTCATTTCTGTGCTAACACAGTATATTCTCCTATTGGAAATGAAAGGCAGGCCCGGTGGTGAGGTCAGCCCACATATATGATCACTTTCCCACTTTGCTTTAGGTGGGCAGGGTCAGAAGTGGGGGTTGGGGGATAGAGGAGGATGGCTTCTGCGTCTGGCTGCCCCCGTCACTCCCCTGTGCTTGGGATGTATGTCTCCCTCTCTTTTTCATGACCTGGTGAGGCCGATGTGGCAGTCCCCAGTCTGTCTGTAGGAGGGAAACCATGAAGGTGGTGACTTGCCTCAGGCCGCCCAATGGCTAAGAGGAAGGGGCGGAGTTTGAGTGCAGCTTCTAGAAGAAGGTGGGTTGGGGAGCACCTGGAATGCTGACTCCCCTGGAGCTGGCTTTCCCACTGAGCAAATCCAAGCGTCTGCCCATGTCCCCTCCTCCTCCTACGTCCCATCCCCTAGCTGTGGACCTGTGAAGGGAAGAGGGCAGCCCAGTCCCCCCATTCCTTTGGCCTCCAGGTGAGACCAGGAGTGGGCAGACTCTGAAGTCCATAGGCCTGAGATGGACTCTGTGGAGGGAAAGAAAAACAGAATAGGGACCTGGAAGAGCCTGAATGAAGCAGGATTCGAGTCAGAGGACTTCACCTCCTGAAAAATAAGTTGTGAGGGAACATTGTGCAGATTTTTTTTGCAGTTTGTCCAAGAGACCTGAGGGCTGGAAGCCTGCAGGGGTCATGATGACAGCTTCAGTCCCAGGCCCTGGGCTCTTCGCAGATCCCCCTCCTCATGTCCCTCAGCTCCCCTGCACCCCCCTCTTTGTCAGGAGAATGTAAGTGACAGGCAATGGGCTAAGCATATACCAAAAGCCAAGCATAGGACCTGCCACCCTGCCCCCACCTCCACGAATCCCCGACAAAGACAGGATGTTATCAAGCAGTTCTGAGGGCGCATTAGAGCTCTAACTTCCACCCCCCTGAGTCAGGTCTGATGGGGTCCTTGTTTGCTGACTCGGAAGTTCTGGGCTTGGTGGGAGAGATGGAGGCAGGTGGGGCCCGCAGGTCCCGTGGATTTAACATACAATCTCGGGGTGAATACAGCCCTCTGGGATGTATTGTCATCTTTCCTGTGCATGTACATCTGCCTCCTAGGTTACTACTAAAGCATGTGACTCTCTTCCCCGAGCTCTTAGGGGTTTTGTTTTTTAACTTTTAAAATCTGAATTGAGGTATAATTGACATTCAATAAAATGTACTCATTTTAAGGGCAGAGTTAGCTGCGATTTGACAAGTATATGCACCCATGTCACCCCTGATCCATCAAGATGTAGAAGGTTACATCGCCTTACATATTCCCTCACCCCATTTGCAGCCAACCCCCCAGGGCCCTGCCCCAGGCAGCCCCAGCAGCTTTCTGTCAGTGTGGTTGGGTGTGCCCGTTCGGAACCTCTGTGTGTGCAATGTGGGCCTGGGGTCCCTTCCAGTGCTGGATACACCTCAGGGGAGGGTTGTTTCAAGCTCACACCCTCTGAACCCTCTTCATCCTGCCCTGAGCCCTTTAGCCACCTCTCTCCCCGTTTGTGGACCTGGGTACCAGGGTCTGTGGCGGGAAGGACCCCCCCTCTGCCTCGGCAGTCAGTCCAGGGAAGTAGTAGAGAGAGATTTGTGGGAGTTTTGGCCTATGGCTGAGGAACTCGAGATGTGGAGGATGGGTCTCAGTCGGGAAGTGGAAATGGGATTCCAGAAGGGAAGCCTTGGGTACTGTGGGGGTGGAGAGGCGGAAGGGATGGCTTTTCCTGCTGCAGGCTTTGCCCCAATGTTCACTGTCACCACCAGTCTTTGGGTCCAGGTGGGTATGGAAGCTGCTTTCTTGGGAACCATTTACCCTGGAGTTCCAGATCCTTCTGAGCGAAGTGAGGGGCAGAGGTGACAGTTGACTTCAGAGGGCAGCTCCAGATGGGGTGCGAGAGAGGAAGGCCAGCTCCTCATGTGCTGTGGCCAGGTCCAGCCTGTGGGGTCTGGCAGGGAGGCTTGTGTCCCGCTTGCTTCCGTCCCATCCTGCTGAGGGGCCGACCACTCCCCTCGAGCCCAGTCTCTAGCTCCCCACTCCTTGGGCAGGCTGGATGGGCAGGGATAAGGCTGGCTCTGACCTGGTGGCAACGAGCGCCAGAGGCACCTTCTTTGAGGAGGACACAGCCTTTCTGGGATCCTGTTGACCTATTTTTACAAGTGGCTATATTTTAAGGCTACGTTCAGCTCTTGGGGAAAAGGGATGCAAACTAAAATTGAGATGTTGTCATTATGGTATTTTTTCTCTTTTCTGTTATTATTTCATTACTAGGGGCCCGGTGCACAAAAATTTGTGCACTCGTGGGGTGGGGGTCCCTCAGCCCAGCCTGTGCCCTCTTGCAGTCTGGGACACCTCGGGGGAGATGTCCACCTGCTGGCATGCCTGGCCAGCCTGGGTGAGGGGCTGAGGGCCATTTTCAGGCTGCCCACAGCCCCTTCAGGGTTTGTGCACTGAAGGTTGGGAG